>JANIIK010000702.1:220000-225000 GCA_027704905.1 Muraenolepis orangiensis
ACTTCTACACTGAGTATTTCTACACCGAGTACTTCTACACTGAGTTTTTCTACACTGAGTACTTCTACACTGAGTACTGCTACACTGAGTACTTACATGAATTCCTTAAAAAACTTACATGGATTCATGTTTTGTAGAGGTGGGACGATCGATCGGCTTCCGATCATTATCGGCCGATTTTGAAGAAAAATGCGCAATCGGAGAATGCCGATCTTGCTTTAATGTTGCCGATTTCATAGCCGATCCTGCACGTGAGAAACACGCGAGCTCATCTCTTTACCAGCGAGTAAAACACGTGGGGCCCGCCTCTTTTCTAAACAGAGTGATACTCGCCCTGCCTCAACATGTCAGCGGTGTCTGCAGTGTGGAGTTTCTTCAAAGTGTGTGATACAGATGTAACATTTGCCATCTGTAATGTGTGCAAAGAGAAAATATCTCGTGGAGGAAGCAAGGTCAAAAATTTCAAAACGACAAATTTAATAAGACACCTGAAAACCCATCAGCCAGCGCAGCATGGCGAGTTTGTTAAACTGACCGCGGAGAACGAGAAAAATAAAGGAGAGAAAACACCACAGCAGCTGCTGACACAACCCACTTTAGAGAGCACACATGCATATAGCCGTGATAGTGGGAAAGCCAAGGCGATCACAAAAAAAATGATGGAATTCATAGCGCTGGATGATCAGCCATTTAGCGTGGTTGAAGATGTGGGATTCAGACGACTGCTCGCACATATTGAGCCACGCTACACCCTCCCATCTCGCAGGCATCTTGTTGACGTTGCCCTCCCCGAGCTCCGCCAATGTTCCCAATGCTGTATATAAGGTTATTCAATACCATTGGCGTTTTTAGCCCATCTCAAGTAAATTGCTAATTGTTTTTTTCTCTCAGCCTGTTAATAAATGTGGTAATAATTCACTATTCCCTGTGTGTGTGTTTACAGTCGGATCATCTGCATTTTATGGCTGATTGTTTCACACTCGCATGTCCAAACATGTCCAATAACTCCAGAGTTTGTAAAGATCAAAAATATATAGCCTATATTGAAACACACAGAGATACTTATTTCCATAGCATGATGGATGAAACTGTTCTATAATACAGGGGTTCCCAACCTTTTTTGTGCCACGGACGGGCAGATACATGAAAAAAATCTCGCGGACCAGTTGTCAATTTTCGCGGACCGGTTGTCAAAGTGTGTGTCAACACACACCCCTAACAAAACGGCAGGGCTCGATTTCAGTATAAACGCGCATGTACGCGGAGCACCCGTAACAAACCGGCTCGTTCGACTGACACGTCACTAGCGCGTAGTCTCTTTAGTAGCGCGTGCAACTGAAAGTCTCTCGTTATGCCGGCGATATATATTGAATCTATATATATAGATTATACCGCTATGTAATCTATATATATAGATTATACTATATATATCATCTCTATATATAGATTATACCGCCCGCCGTTCACCTATACTCAAATAATTTGAGTCAAATATGATGATAAACACACAGCTGTTTCACACACCTCCACGGCCCGGTACCGGTTCGCGGCCCGGTATTTGGGAACCCCTGCTATAATAGACAGCTATAGCAGCAATACACTGTAGACCGCTATAGCTGCAAAAAAAATAAAAAATCGGTGATCGGTGGGGCAGATATTTCTCAGTGTGATCGGTGATCGGTGGCAAAAAACGTGATCGTCCCATCCCTAATGTTTTGTATTTGTGTTCATGTGTACTTATATACTCGTTCTATTATTATATGTGTATTTGTATACATGTGTATGTACATGTGTGTATTTATTTATTCTAACATTAGAATGATATCTTCATGTTGAGAGTTAAGACATTAGATATAAACTTACCTCCTGTCTGGTTAAAGCGCCTCTTAGCAGTCTCAATGTTGACTTTGGAGCCCCGCTGGTTCGTAAAAGCCGTTTGAGTGTTCCTCTCCCAGTAGTCTAGGTCATCTCTGGTGACCTGCTCCATCCACACCTGTCTGGGTTCTGCTCTCTGGCTGTTGCTGTCATAGTGAGAGATCTGAACTCCATCCACCATCCCAACATCCACAAACTCTGGGAAGTTTGAGAGTCCAGTCGACGCTGTGGAGAAATACTTCAGAGAGTGGAACTCTGTAGAAAGACAGACCGACAGACAGGTTAATACTGTATATCACTGTAGACAGGCAGACAGGTTAATACTGTACATCACTGTAGACAGACAGACAGGTTAATACTGTACATCACTGTAGAGATACATATTGCCCCTCCCCCTTCCATATACACATATTGTGGTACCCCAAGCTACCCTTGGGGTCCCACCAGAGCCAAGAAGAGGAGACTTACCTTCGGTTACGTTGTGGGGGGCTTTAGGACCTGGGGGAAGGCGAATGAGTTCCCGGATTGAAACCCCCCGCCTGGGAACAATAAGCACCTGAGTAAAGCAGGTGCTTAAAAACACACAGGTAGAGGGTTGTTTGGAAAGGGGGGTGAACGGAGTGAGACCTTGCTGCCGAGAGGTCTAGCCATGTGGTTACCTGCTGTTGTGCTGTTTCGTTTGTGATCCGAAGGAAAGGAGAAGCTGTCTCACCCAGGAGCTTGGGAAGCCGCCAGAGGGTGAGAGGACCGCGGACCAGGCGTGAGACGCCGAAGACAAGCTTGTTATTTTTCATTCCTTACCTTAACCCCCCAAGTTTATAGAGAAATAAAAGGACATTTTTGTTGAAACCTCAAAAACCCGCTATTTTTGTGCCTTCTTGAGCGTGGCCGCTCACACATGGTGGAAGAATGCGGGCTTTTTGACCCAGCTCACAACCCGAAGACATGGATCCAGCATTAAGGGAGGTGCTGACAACAGTGTTGCAGTCGCAACAAACATTGCAGAAGGCCATCACAGAGCTCTGTGAGCGCACAACGCAAAGAACTCCGGAAAAGGTACTGACAAAGTTAACAGTAGAGGATGATATTGAATCTTACCTGGAACTCTTTGAACGTGTTGCCATCAGGGAGCAGTGGCCGAGAGCGGAATGGGCCCACATGTTGACTCCTTTTTTAACGGGTGAGGCCCAACTGGCATGCAGGGACCTGTCAGCCCGAGAGGCAGCCGATTATACAGAGCTGAAAGGACACATTCTAGCACAGTATGGCTACAGTCTACCAACAAAAGCCCTAAGGGTCCACCAATGGGCCTACGATCCCACGGCTCCAGCTCGGCCCCAGGTCAAAGCACTACACCGTCTGGTCAGGACGTGGCTCATAGAGAGGGACGGACCACTACCGGTGGAACGGGTGGTGCTAGACAGATGCGTAAGGTCGCTGCCCAGTGATGCAAAGAAGTACGTATCCCAGCAAGGGGCCCCGGATCTTGATCAACTGATTGCGTTGTTGGAAAACCACCGGGTCACCCAGGAGCTAATGAAACCGACGAAGGCAGACAGCCGAAACAGCCATCCTAGGTTGGGTGGAAACTTGAACCGGAGAATGATGGAGCCTTCAGGGAGCAGATGGGGGCGGCCCCTACCAAGAAGTTCCCTGGAAGAGAGACGCTGTTACGGGTGTGGTAAGGAGGGGCATTTTGTGAGAGTGCCCGGAAAGAGATGAGTCCATGCCAACAGCCGAGTGTTCCATGGCGTTCTTTCCATGTGGATATCTCAGCAGGGGTTGGATGGAGGCCTGTGAGTCGGCCCCCCGTTTCCCAGTGAGGATCATGGGCAAGGATACTGAGGCCCTGCTGGACTCGGGGAGTGTCATCACACTGGTCCGCCCTGACTTTGTGAACGAGCAACAAGGCGAACCAGTGGCAGTAGCATGCATACATGGGGACACAAAGACTTATCCCACAAGCATGGTGAGAATCCAGTCCCCAAAAGGAGCGGTAACAGTAAGAGTTGGAGTGGTTCCAGGGTTACCGGTACCAGTGCAAATAGGCAGAGATTGCCCCCTGTTTGCGAGATATTGGGAAGACCCCCAACCGGACAGAGGAAAGGGGCCAAAGAAGAAGTCTAAGATGCGGAAGCCACAGAAAGTGCACCAAGCCTGGGCGGCCCCCTCCGATAACGAATCACCGGTCAGTCCGGAAGAGGAAGAGCCAAATCCCCCGGTAAGCCGACCTAGAACGAGGCAAACCCCTGCACCCCAACCACAGGAGCCAGGGCAACCTTCCGGAAGCGGAGAGAGGGGCACCGGGGAGACTCCAGGGGGCGCTACAGAATTCAGCCGTGAGCAGCAGCAGGATCCAAATTTGGCCCAGGCCTGGAGGATGGCGGTGCTCGACAATGGGGAACAAGACGAGCCCTCACAGGAACCTCCTAAAGTCCCCATGGGAGAGCAACTGTCGCCACACCAGGTTCAAGACCTGACCGAGCTGCTGAGCCGGAACCGTGATGTCTTCTCAGACAAACCTGGGAGGACAACAGTAGTGGCCCACGACGTCATCACTGAACCAGGGAAGAAGGTGCGGCTCAAACCATACAGAATACCAGAGCCCAGGAGAGAAGCCATCCGTGAAGAGGTAAAAACCATGCTAGAAATGAGAGTAATTGAGGAGTCACAAAGCTCCTGGTGCAGCCCAATCGTAATTGTACCAAAGCCAGATGGGACATTAAGGTTTTGCAATGACTTTAGACAGCTCAATGCAATCTCCAAGTTTGATGCTTATCCAATGCCCAGAGTAGATGAGCTGCTAGAGAGATTGGGGCCTGCCAGATTCATTAGCACCCTCGACCTTACACATGGTTATTGGCAAGTGCCACTCACAGACAGGGCTAAAGAGAAAACTGCCTTTGCAACACCTGATGGTCTCTTCCACTACAAAGTTTTACCATTTGAGGTCCATGGGTCCATGGGCCATGGGTCCATGGCTAATGGATAAAGTTCTTAGACCCCACAGGGAATACGCAGCAGCCTATATCGACGATATTGTAGTCCAGAGCACGGATTGGCAGACCCATCTACATCGACTGGAGGCCGTCTTGGGAGCATTACGAGATGCGGGGCTGACAGCC
>JANIIK010000702.1:230000-240000 GCA_027704905.1 Muraenolepis orangiensis
TTTGTTGTTATTTAGTTTTTAGGTATTAGTATATTTTGTGTGCATTTATTCCCCCTGTTTCAACTGTTGCACCTTCATTTCCCTCGGGATAAATAAAGTCATCTTGAATCTTGAAAACCTCCTCTCGGCTCCAGGACGATTTTGCCAACTTATTTGACAAGAGGGTCAACGATATCCGATCCTCCTTCCCTGACCCCACGGCTGATGCTCTGCGCATCAACCCCCCATGTCTTCCCCCCACCCTACAACATCCCTCCCTTACCCGTTGTTCTCCCCTCTCCACAGAGGATGTTCTTCACCCTGTCACATCCAGCCACCCTACCTCAAACAATTGAAAAAGACCAAGGTAACATGCCTCAATGATTAACTATTTTGTATTAAGACTTACGATAGGATTCTATATAGTTTAACTGATGTTTACTTTGGTCAATGTCAAACAGTTAGCTGAATAGCACAACTTGGGTCTAACGTTACCTGGTATAGAATCGGATGTCCGCGTCGGGTTCTTCTCAGGTCGTGATGGGTTGGAAAGCCATGGAAACTCTAAATACCGTTACATTTCGATGATGCCGAACAAAGCGGAACACAGCAATGTTCGAGTATTTCTTCTCCTGTTTTTGAAAACGCATTTTCTTATGGGAATTCATGGCGAAATAGTACCTCAGGAGCTGTAGCTAGCTAGTTGGAAGTAAACAAATACACCGGAAGAGGCTGAACCGCATTATCTGAAGCCGGAAGTACTTCACACAGCTTAGTACATGTAGCCCACTGGGGCTATATGTGTGAAGTACACACAGCTTAGTGCATGTAGCCCATTGCAGTGTCATTTGGCCTGTTAATGGGTGCACCAGCTCTTGCAGCCCCCACCTCATTATACCGTTGAGCAGCCCGCTCATGTTGCTTGAATCACTTTGAACATTCGTTTGAGATGTTGACGGCCGAACTTGGCCAAACTTTTTACCCCACAGTCAAACAACTTAATTTTCACGCGCATCGCTTTCCGGCTCCGTAATCACACCAATGCACGTGCAACTTAAGTATCAGGTTCCGACTGGTCACAACAATAATTAAATAGCACTCTTAATACAACAAACATTTATATATTTTGGGGTGCACGTTTTGCGGTTTGCTGTCCTTATTTCTTTATGTTAAAAACGGGTTGCCACTGATGGCAACCAAAGGCCAAGAAGTGGTTGACATTTTTTTCTGAATGGTTGCCAATGGCAACCTGGTAACCGTTACTGTGGAGCCCTGTTAGGACTTGCTCTGTAGGAGTGCTGCGTCTCCGTCCTGCTGGGCAAAACCGCTAGGCACCGCATCAGGCTTCAACAACAGTTGATGGCAAATTGTTCTCAAAGTCTTCTTCCTGAAAATGTTGGCTACACAGTAATATGTGTGTGTGTGTGTATATATATATATATATATATATATATATATATATATATATATATATATATATATATATATATATATATATATATATATATATATATATATATATATATATATATATATATATATATATATATATATATATATCAGTGGCGAAGTGTGTCTATCACAACTGGACCTTCTGTAGACCAGGGGTTCCCAAACTGTTCAGCCTGCGACCCCCAAAATAACAGACTGGAGACTGGCGACCCCCCCACTATCACCGTCCAACGGGGTCGGGAGGGGGTATGTCGCGAACATCGTGAAGTCCAACCCCCGTTGGACTTCACGATGTTCGCGGGGGGGGGGGGGGGGGGGGGTAATCGTGATCACGAACATTGTGTGTGGCTTTTTTCAATGATGATACGTGAATCTGTGGGAATCTGAATTCCTTTATTTGTCATTTCTAACAATAATAATAATAATACAAATGATAAAAAAGAATAATAATAAAATAAATAAACCTCATGGGTCATATCAAGAGGATTCTGAAATCATCGCGACCCCCACTTTGGGAACCCCTGCTGTAGAAAATATCTGATTGGTTGATTCATTGTTTTTCCAACACAAAACCACTCAAATGCGTAGTGCATAGACCGAGAAAGACAAACAAATCAACGTAACACTAATATAACAGATAACAACACAGATACCATTCTCATTTATTCATTTTATTTAAATTTGATTAAATTGTATTACATTTTATTAATACAATTAATTCGATTTGTTTTGTTTCATCTGAGAGTTCCAGGGTCTTCTCTGAATACCTTGAAGGCCCTGACGCTTCACCACTGATATATATATATATATATATATATATATATATACATATACACACATATTTTTTATTTTATTCAATAACCAAAAATGTAAGAACGCAAAACACGTCGTTTTCCCTCGCTTGTACAATAGAAAATAAATATACATGAAAACAAAACGGGAAAACGGCCGTGCTCACTACCTGCTGTATATACATGTATATATATTTATATTTTTGATATAACTGCGTACCCCTGCTCACTACTTGTTGATACTTGTGTACTTAGTTACACACACAAAACGTAATCTCAAAGATGGTCCTAATGGATTAGCTAATACAGATAGTACTAGACAGAGATGGGAACAAGACTTACAGACAGATAAACGCCTTTGTCTCCTCCAGGCTAGACTACTGCAACGCACTTCTCATTGGGATTCCTAGCAAGAACATCCAGAAGCTGCACTACATCCAGAACAGCGCTGCTAGGATCCTGATGAGAGTGAGGAAGTATCATCACCCTCTTCACCTATCAGTGCATTCATGGTAATGCTCCCTCATACATCAAAGAACTGCTCACCCCACAAACCTCCAGGAGGAGCCTACGCTCTGAAAAGGCAAACCTCCTTCCCCCCAGGACCAAACTGAGACCCATGGGAGACCGAGCCTCCTGCTCCGCTGCTCCCAGACTGGAACGCCCTCTCAAACAGCTGAGGACACTACAGACTGTGAATGTTTTTAAAAAAGGCCTAAAAACACATATTTTTTGAATAAACGTCTAACAAAGACGTCGCTGCTTCTATTCTGTTGTTTTATTTAAACCATTTTTACTCTGTAGCACTTTGAGTTTTGTCTACGCAAATTAAAAGTGCGCTTATAAATATAATTTATTATTACATTTGGGTGATTCCTCAACTTACCAATAGAGGGAGCTCACGTACAGCACCACTTTGAGAACGTCGAACGACACATTACACCGAGTCTACCAAGCTGCTAACTTTATTAACACAAAGAACACTCACACTACACCGAATGTTTACCAGCAGACAGTCAGGTTAACGCTAGGTGACGTCACTATAGAACGCCCTACTGAAGCCAGGTCATATTTAAAGTCAGGGTTATGTGAGGTGTCAACATCGAGGACTTATTATATTATTATATTATATTATTTATAACTATTATTATATTATAGATCGGTTTTATTACAAGTAGTATTATTCTTTGAGATTCAATATTTATATTTGCCATATGCAACAAGTACAATGGAATGCTTACTCCCCATTCCCTCCCGCAGTATGAATTTTGTAAACACTATACTATCAAATAAAAATACTGTATACAATAAAAATGAACATAAAAAGAACAATAAAGTGATAGGTCACTTTATTATTACTGTTATTATGTACTATTATGTACATGTGTTGAATAAAAAAAAAACACTTTTAAACTATTTCAACATCACCCAACACATTGATTTCCCCACCCACAGAAAAGGACACACACTAGATGTGGTCTGCACCTCTGGCATCACCATTCACAACCTTACCAAGACTGACCTCACAATCTCCAACCATCTGGCTATCACCCTGGACATCGTCATTCCCACCCCTCTGGTCAAACAGGAACGCTCCATCACATTCCTTAAACTCAAACCCATCAACCCCTCCTCCCTCTCTTCCATCTTGGCCGACCCGGCTCCAACAACCCCAAACTCTCTTTTCCACCATCAACAAACTCCTCAACCCCAACCTTCTCCAACTCCTTCACCGCCAGCAAATGCAACTCCTTCCTGTCATTTTTTTTAAATCACACAATTCCCCACCAGCTCTCTGCCTCCGCCCTTCATTCTCATCCTTCAGTCGAATCTCCAAATCCAATCTCTCCTCCATAATCACCAGTATGTCACCAGTAAGTCATCAACCATGTCACCAGTAAGTCATCAACCAGTGCCCTCAACCCTGTCCCCACCTCCCTAGTCAAGGCTTGCCTCTTCACTCTCTCTCCCCACTTATCACCAACATGATCTACTCCTCCCGGTCCACTGGTCTCGTCCCCCCCTCCCTCAAGCTTGCTACAGGCCCATATCCAACCTCCCCTTCCTGTCCAAAGTCCTTGAGCGAGCTGTTCCCGCTCAACTCAGAACCCACCTGGACAACAATAACCTCGAGGAACCCTTCCAATCCGGCTTCCTCACCTTTCACAGTACAGAAACGGCACTACTGAAAATCACCAATGACCACCGATCCGTCTCTCTTCTGACTCTGGCTCCTGACCATCCTTATGAACTAACAACCTGACTTGATGGAAAATATTTATTAAGTATTTTATTGACAGAATAACCCAAAGACAACAGTGAGAATTAGGAAAACTTTCAAACAATCCAATTCCAAAGAAACACAGTAAATGAACAAATAACATTAAAACATAAACCAGCCCAGCAATGCAAACTCTAGCTAGCAGCAAAACTCTACAATAATAACAAAATTAAAAAAATATAAATTAAATACTACATTCAGTGAATCTATATGTCACTTTTCAGTTGAGTTATTTATTAATATATTATTACTGCCAATTTGCACTATACGTATTGTTGTGTATTGTATATACCTACGTATTACTGTTATAATACTGTAAATTATCTTCATTTATCAATACATTTAGACTTCATTTAGAATTATTTGAACTATTTTTGTTTATAATAGTTTTATTTTAGTTAGTTGTTGTTTTGTTTTTTAGCTTAGGTATTAGTATTCTTGTGTGTGCATTTATTCCCCCTGTGTCAACTGTTGCACCTTAATTTCCCTCGGGATTAATAAAGTTTTCTGAATCTGAATTTTCTGAATATATATATATATATATATATATATTCAAACTCGACTCAATTTAGTCCAACATCTTGACTTGCAAGTGACGTCAATTAAAACACGACCGGAGAACCGAAAGTGGGCCATGTTGGTGGATATACAATCTGCTTTTAGCTACAGACTCACTATTAGTCAGCTGTATTTGCATAGTGTATAATTGTGGCCACAATAGCACTCGTGAAAGTGGCCCATTCAAGTTTTTTAGAATTCCATCTATAATCCAAATTCAAGGGGAGCAAACTCTGGCTCTCGGTACTGAAAGAAGGCGATGGCTTAATAACATCCACACATGTTGGTCTCCCGTGTGTGGAGCCATCATCTCATCTCAGGTCATCTATATGTTTCTGTTCTTTCTAATTATTTAACTATTATAGTCAGCGAGTTCAAATCTGATTGAAAAACTGATTTCCAGATAAAAGTAAATATGAATGTTATTGTAATAGATCACACAGCATGTGAAGTTAGCTGAAGGCTGTTAGTAATGATTGTAAATGAGCAGCAGTCTACTCTGTGCTGCTTTAAGCTGAACGGGAGAAGAGTCTTCATGGTTCAGTTGACCCTAAACAGGAAGGAAGAACAAGACAGGATGAACCCATTTAGCATGAGTCAAGATATCAATGTAGTGATGTTAAGATAATACTGTTACTATATTACTGTGATGATGTTAAGATAATACTGTTAATATATTACTGTGATGATATTAAGATAATTCTGTTAATATATTACTGTGATGATGTTAAGATAATACTGTTCATATATTACTGTGATGATGTTAAGATAATACTGTTCATATATTACTGTGATGATGTTAAGATAACACTGTTCATATATTACTGTGATGATGTTAAGATAATACTGTTCATATATTACTGTGATGATCTTAAAATAATACTGTTAATATATTACTGATGATATATTGCAGTAATGTTCTGTAAAAATATGTTCACCCTCCTCTAAAATGTTGTGATGTCACCAAATACTGACTCTGTGTTGAGAGGTTGGGCCTCAGGAGCTGGATTCTGTTCCCCAGTGACCTCAGAGCTGGTATCAGAACCTGGTAAGTAGCAGAATGTGAGGAGGTGAATTCACTGAGCTAGATGTATCTAGTTCAACAGAGCTGTATAGTCCAGTGAGCTAGATGTATCTAGGCCAACAGAGCTGTATAGTCCAGTGAGCTAGATGTATCTAGGTCACCAGAGTTGTATAGTCCAGTGAGATAGATGTATCTAGGTCAACATAGCTCTATAGTCCAGTGAGCTAGATGTATCTAGTTCAACAGAGCTGTATAGTCCAGTGAGCTAGATGTATCTAGGCCAACAGAGCTGTATAGTCCAGTGAGCTAGATGTATCTAGGTCACCAGAGCTGTATAGTCCAGTGAGATAGATGTATCTAGGTCAACAGAGCTCTAAAGTGCAGTGAGCTAGATGTATCTAGGTCAACAGAGCTGTATAGTGCAGTGAGCAAGATGTATCTAGGTCAACAGAGCTGTATAGTGCAGTGAGCTAGATGTATCTAGGTCAACAGAGCTGTATAGTCCAGTGAGCTAGATGTATCTAGGTCAAGAGTTGTATAGTGCAGTGAGCTAGATGTATCTAGGTCAACAGAGCTGTATAGTCCAGTGAGCTAGATGTATCTAGGTCAACAGAGATCTATAGTTCAGTGAGCTAGATGTTTCTAGGTCAACAGAGCTGTATAGTCCAGTGAGCTAGATGTATCTAGGTCAACAGAGCTGTATAGTCCAGTGAGCTAGATGTATCTAGGTCAACAGAGCTCTATAGTCCAGTGAGCTAGATGTATCTAGGTCAACAGAGTTGTATAGTGCAGTGAGCTAGATGTATCTAGGTCAACAGAGCTGTATAGTTCAGTGAGCTAGATGTATCTAGGTCAACAGAGATCTATAGTTCAGTGAGCTAGATGTATCTAGGTCATCAGAGTTGTATAGTCCAGTGAGATAGATGTATCTAGGTCAACAGAGATCTATAGTTCAGTGAGCTAGATGTATCTAGGTCACCAGAGTTGTATAGTCCAGTGAGATAGATGTATCTAGGTCAACATAGCTCTATAGTCCAGTGAGCTAGATGTATCTAGTTCAACAGAGCTGTATAGTCCAGTGAGCTAGATGTATCTAGGCCAACAGAGCTGTATAGTCCAGTGAGCTAGATGTATCTAGGTCACCAGAGCTGTATAGTCCAGTGAGATAGATGTATCTAGGTCAACAGAGCTCTAAAGTGCAGTGAGCTAGATGTATCTAGGTCAACAGAGCTGTATAGTGCAGTGAGCTAGATGTATCTAGGTCAACAGAGCTGTATAGTGCAGTGAGCTAGATGTATCTAGGTCAACAGAGCTGTATAGTCCAGTGAGCTAGATGTATCTAGGTCAAGAGTTGTATAGTGCAGTGAGCTAGATGTATCTAGGTCAACAGAGCTGTATAGTCCAGTGAGCTAGATGTATCTAGGTCAACAGAGATCTATAGTTCAGTGAGCTAGATGTTTCTAGGTCAACAGAGCTGTATAGTCCAGTGAGCTAGATGTATCTAGGTCAACAGAGCTGTATAGTCCAGTGAGCTAGATGTATCTAGGTCAACAGAGCTCTATAGTCCAGTGAGCTAGATGTATCTAGGTCAACAGAGCTGTATAGTGCAGTGAGCTAGATGTATCTAGGTCAACAGAGCTGTATAGTGCAGTGAGCTAGATGTATCTAGGTCAACAGAGCTGTATAGTCCAGTGAGCTAGATGTATCTAGGTCAACAGAGTTGTATAGTGCAGTGAGCTAGATGTATCTAGGTCAACAGAGCTGTATAGTCCAGTGAGCTAGATGTATCTAGGTCAACAGAGATCTATAGTTCAGTGAGCTAGATGTTTCTAGGTCAACAGAGCTGTATAGTCCAGTGAGCTAGATGTATCTAGGTCAACAGAGCTGTATAGTCCAGTGAGCTAGATGTATCTAGGTCAACAGAGCTCTATAGTCCAGTAAGCTAGATGTATCTAGGTCAACAGAGCTGTATAGTTCAGTCCAGAGACTCTCATTCAATACTGAAGTGTTAATCTGCTGTAAAAACACATTTGACTCTCCAGCCAGTCGGTGCTTGGCTGAATCTAAGGATCAAGAGAAGTGATTAACAGTGTTGTACAGTGTTGTAACAGTAGTAAATATCTGACTGTTATTATTAACGCCACAACATCACTGTGGACACGACACTAGAGGAGGTTCTTCATTCAGAGATGGAGACCACTAGTGTATGACCACAACCAATCAGATTGTAGGAACGGACGCGGGGAGGGGGAAGGAAGTAGGAGCAGGTGGAGTTCAGGTGTTGGTCCTCCTGAAGAGTTGGATTCACTCACCGTTCCTCCTCTTGGACAAGACTCCAAAAAAAAGACTCCAACACAGATTCCAACAGCGAGGAGGACAGCGAGAACCACAGACCCAATGAGGAGGGGGGTGCTGATACCTTCAGGTAAATCAAGAGAAAAAAAGCAGGTCTGTAATCATATAGGGTGAACAGAGTCCATCACTCATCCATCTAGCAGCAACCTAGCAGAACCGCTACGTCAGGGGCTGGGGGCGGGGCTTATTGTGACCAACAGACCAACTAAAACTTTGTGACCACCATTTTTAAAACACCCGAGATTCCCTGAAGGCGAAGCAGCAGTGGTCCGTGGAGGAAACAAACGGCCTCCACAGAAGGTCACAATAAACTAGAGGAGCTTCTAGAACAAACCGCTATTAGAAAAACTACAGCGCAAGATGTCTTCAGAGGGACAACAGAACCGAGGAGCTAACGGATAACAAACTGGATGATCCACTGCTGTCACACTGGTCCTGGTAAGTTCTACTTTATAAATCTTTCCCGTGTTGCCAACCAGCTTTGCATTTCTAAGCTGTTTAGCGAGCTACTAATTTCTCACATCAATGTTAGTAGCTATGATCGTAGGCTTCCGTTAGCCGCTAGCATAGCCTTGATAACAATAGCTAAAGGCCCCGTCACACCATAACGTTCTGGTCAGCGTTCTATGAACGTTCTAATCGTTCAATTTTCGAGCGTTCTATGGCGAGTGTACATCTTGCGTGTGACTAACGTGTGACTAACACATGAATTAGCGGCGTGACTAACGCATGAGGAGCGTGTACCAGTGACCAAGTAAGACACCCCTGAAAACTATTAGCGTGTGCTGACGTGTCACTGTGTTCAACCGGTATAACACGCGGGGAAATCACAGTGGATTCAGTTGTTCTTGTCACGAGTGGATTGTTCGGTGGGACCCAGAACGCAGACCAAGACACAGTGGAGCTATAACAGAGCTTTATTTCAAGCAAACACAACACAAGAGAGTGATCAGGGAATGTCCAGGAGTCTGGGTACCGGGAGGTCGATCCGCGGAGTCCCGGCAGGTAGTAGACCGGCGAGTAGTCCGGGACGGGAGAGGAGTCTGGGTACCGGGAGGTCGGAGTAGCGACAGGTACCAGACAGGTAATTATAATTACCGGGGAGCTCGTATCGAGAGTAACGCGAGACCGGCGGGTGACGCGGGATAGGCAAAGGATCTGGATCTCCGGGACATCAGCGTGGCGATTCCGTCCAGAATGTACGACGTGCAGTATGACGTACGACCTAACCCCGGGGTAACAGGGAGCCAGGGTCTATAGACCCCAGGTGAGGGGATTAGCAATCAGCCACGGCAATTGCTGACAGGTGTGTGTGTGTGTGCCTCCAGCGCACGTGGCTTGGCCACGCCCCCTGACAACCACCGTAACCATGACAGTTCTTCTGGATATTGAACAGTGCACATCATGCCGCCAAGAGGGAAAAAGCGTGTGAGGGGGGCTACTGCTAAACTCCATCTCCATGTCGTCTGTACTCTATCTCCAATCCGAAAATATGCGCACAATGTGGGATGTGTACCAGTGAGTCGTTCACTGCAAAGCAAAGATTGTGAACGATTAATA
>JANIIK010000702.1:245000-273076 GCA_027704905.1 Muraenolepis orangiensis
TCGCATGTCCAAACATGTCCAATAACTCCAGAGTTTGTAAAGATCAAAAATATATAGCCTATATTGAAACACACAGAGATACTTATTTCCATAGCATGATGGATGAAACTGTTCTATAATACAGGGGTTCCCAACCTTTTTTGTGCCACGGACGGGCAGATACATGAAAAAAATCTCGCGGACCAGTTGTCAATTTTCGCGGACCGGTTGTCAAAGTGTGTGTCAACACACACCCCTAACAAAACGGCAGGGCTCGATTTCAGTATAAACGCGCATGTACGCGGAGCACCCGTAACAAACCGGCTCGTTCGACTGACACGTCACTAGCGCGTAGTCTCTTTAGTAGCGCGTGCAACTGAAAGTCTCTCGTTATGCCGGCGATATATATTGAATCTATATATATAGATTATACCGCTATGTAATCTATATATATAGATTATACTATATATATCATCTCTATATATAGATTATACCGCCCGCCGTTCACCTATACTCAAATAATTTGAGTCAAATATGATGATAAACACACAGCTGTTTCACACACCTCCACGGCCCGGTACCGGTTCGCGGCCCGGTATTTGGGAACCCCTGCTATAATAGACAGCTATAGCAGCAATACACTGTAGACCGCTATAGCTGCAAAAAAAATAAAAAATCGGTGATCGGTGGGGCAGATATTTCTCAGTGTGATCGGTGATCGGTGGCAAAAAACGTGATCGTCCCATCCCTAATGTTTTGTATTTGTGTTCATGTGTACTTATATACTCGTTCTATTATTATATGTGTATTTGTATACATGTGTATGTACATGTGTGTATTTATTTATTCTAACATTAGAATGATATCTTCATGTTGAGAGTTAAGACATTAGATATAAACTTACCTCCTGTCTGGTTAAAGCGCCTCTTAGCAGTCTCAATGTTGACTTTGGAGCCCCGCTGGTTCGTAAAAGCCGTTTGAGTGTTCCTCTCCCAGTAGTCTAGGTCATCTCTGGTGACCTGCTCCATCCACACCTGTCTGGGTTCTGCTCTCTGGCTGTTGCTGTCATAGTGAGAGATCTGAACTCCATCCACCATCCCAACATCCACAAACTCTGGGAAGTTTGAGAGTCCAGTCGACGCTGTGGAGAAATACTTCAGAGAGTGGAACTCTGTAGAAAGACAGACCGACAGACAGGTTAATACTGTATATCACTGTAGACAGGCAGACAGGTTAATACTGTACATCACTGTAGACAGACAGACAGGTTAATACTGTACATCACTGTAGAGATACATATTGCCCCTCCCCCTTCCATATACACATATTGTGGTACCCCAAGCTACCCTTGGGGTCCCACCAGAGCCAAGAAGAGGAGACTTACCTTCGGTTACGTTGTGGGGGGCTTTAGGACCTGGGGGAAGGCGAATGAGTTCCCGGATTGAAACCCCCGCCTGGGAACAATAAGCACCTGAGTAAAGCAGGTGCTTAAAAACACACAGGTAGAGGGTTGTTTGGAAAGGGGGGTGAACGGAGTGAGACCTTGCTGCCGAGAGGTCTAGCCATGTGGTTACCTGCTGTTGTGCTGTTTCGTTTGTGATCCGAAGGAAAGGAGAAGCTGTCTCACCCAGGAGCTTGGGAAGCCGCCAGAGGGTGAGAGGACCGCGGACCAGGCGTGAGACGCCGAAGACAAGCTTGTTATTTTTCATTCCTTACCTTAACCCCCCAAGTTTATAGAGAAATAAAAGGACATTTTTGTTGAAACCTCAAAAACCCGCTATTTTTGTGCCTTCTTGAGCGTGGCCGCTCACACATGGTGGAAGAATGCGGGCTTTTTGACCCAGCTCACAACCCGAAGACATGGATCCAGCATTAAGGGAGGTGCTGACAACAGTGTTGCAGTCGCAACAAACATTGCAGAAGGCCATCACAGAGCTCTGTGAGCGCACAACGCAAAGAACTCCGGAAAAGGTACTGACAAAGTTAACAGTAGAGGATGATATTGAATCTTACCTGGAACTCTTTGAACGTGTTGCCATCAGGGAGCAGTGGCCGAGAGCGGAATGGGCCCACATGTTGACTCCTTTTTTAACGGGTGAGGCCCAACTGGCATGCAGGGACCTGTCAGCCCGAGAGGCAGCCGATTATACAGAGCTGAAAGGACACATTCTAGCACAGTATGGCTACAGTCTACCAACAAAAGCCCTAAGGGTCCACCAATGGGCCTACGATCCCACGGCTCCAGCTCGGCCCCAGGTCAAAGCACTACACCGTCTGGTCAGGACGTGGCTCATAGAGAGGGACGGACCACTACCGGTGGAACGGGTGGTGCTAGACAGATGCGTAAGGTCGCTGCCCAGTGATGCAAAGAAGTACGTATCCCAGCAAGGGGCCCCGGATCTTGATCAACTGATTGCGTTGTTGGAAAACCACCGGGTCACCCAGGAGCTAATGAAACCGACGAAGGCAGACAGCCGAAACAGCCATCCTAGGTTGGGTGGAAACTTGAACCGGAGAATGATGGAGCCTTCAGGGAGCAGATGGGGGCGGCCCCTACCAAGAAGTTCCCTGGAAGAGAGACGCTGTTACGGGTGTGGTAAGGAGGGGCATTTTGTGAGAGTGCCCGGAAATAGATGAGTCCATGCCAACAGCCGAGTGTTCCATGGCGTTCTTTCCATGTGGATATCTCAGCAGGGGTTGGATGGAGGCCTGTGAGTCGGCCCCCCGTTTCCCAGTGAGGATCATGGGCAAGGATACTGAGGCCCTGCTGGACTCGGGGAGTGTCATCACACTGGTCCGCCCTGACTTTGTGAACGAGCAACAAGGCGAACCAGTGGCAGTAGCATGCATACATGGGGACACAAAGACTTATCCCACAAGCATGGTGAGAATCCAGTCCCCAAAAGGAGCGGTAACAGTAAGAGTTGGAGTGGTTCCAGGGTTACCGGTACCAGTGCAAATAGGCAGAGATTGCCCCCTGTTTGCGAGATATTGGGAAGACCCCCAACCGGACAGAGGAAAGGGGCCAAAGAAGAAGTCTAAGATGCGGAAGCCACAGAAAGTGCACCAAGCCTGGGCGGCCCCCTCCGATAACGAATCACCGGTCAGTCCGGAAGAGGAAGAGCCAAATCCCCCGGTAAGCCGACCTAGAACGAGGCAAACCCCTGCACCCCAACCACAGGAGCCAGGGCAACCTTCCGGAAGCGGAGAGAGGGGCACCGGGGAGCGTTTCCCAGAGTTCCTCCAATTCCAACCGGAGACTCCAGGGGGCGCCACAGAATTCAGCCGTGAGCAGCAGCAGGATCCAAATTTGGCCCAGGCCTGGAGGATGGCGGTGCTCGACAATGGGGAACAAGACGAGCCCTCACAGGAACCTCCTAAAGTCCCCATGGGAGCGCAACTGTCGCCACACCAGGTTCAAGACCTGACTGAGCTGCTGAGCCGGAACCGTGATGTCTTCTCAGACAAACCTGGGAGGACAACAGTAGTGGCCCATGACGTCATCACTGAACCAGGGAAGAAGGTGCGGCTCAAACCATACAGAATACCAGAGGCCAGGAGAGAAGCCATCCGTGAAGAGGTAAAAACCATGCTAGAAATGGGAGTAATTGAGGAATCACAAAGCTCCTGGTGCAGTCCAATCGTAATTGTACCAAAGCCAGATGGGACATTAAGGTTTTGCAATGACTTTAGACAGCTCAATGCAATCTCCAAGTTTGATGCTTATCCAATGCCCAGAGTAGATGAGCTGCTAGAGAGATTGGGGCCTGCCAGATTCATTAGCACCCTCGACCTTATACGTGGTTATTGGCAAGTGCCACTCACAGACAGGGCTAAAGAGAAAACTGCCTTTTCAACACCTGATGGTCTCTTCCACTACAAAGTTTTACCATTTGGGGTCCATGGGGCCCCAGCTACTTTCCAACGGCTAATGGATAAAGTTCTTAGACCCCACAGGGAATACGCAGCAGCCTATATCGACGATATTGTAGTCCAGAGCACGGATTGGCAGACCCATCTACATCGACTGGAGGCCGTCTTGGGAGCATTACGAGATGCGGGGCTGACTGCAAAAGCAGCAAAGTGTCATCTGGGCCTGGAGGAGACTGACTATCTGGGCTACACGGTAGGAAGAGGCTGTGTGCGACCTCAGTCATCCAAGGTGGAGGCCATCGCCACATGGCCACGGCCAGGCACAAAGTGACAGCTTAGAACTTTCTTGGGTCTGGTGGGATATTACCAACAGTTTGTACCCAACTTTGCATCCCTAGCAGCTCCACTGTTCGAATTGACCAAGAAAGAGGGGAAGCGCAGTCTAAAATGGACTGGAGAAGCGGAAGAGGTCTTCCAGAGGCTGAGGGACAACCTATGCAGGGAGCCGGTCCTGGCTACGGTCAACTTCTCATTTCCCTTTGTCCTACAGACGGATGCCTCAGAGGTGGGACTGGGCGCGGTGCTGTCTCAGGTAAAAGATGATGTAGAGCAGCCTATTACATACATCAGCCGTAAATTGCTACAGCATGAAAGAAACTATGCAACAGTGGAGAAGGAATGCCTAGCAATTAAATGGGCTGTAGACAAATGTAGACTACTTAATTGGTAGGGAGTTCACACTGGTAACGGATCATGCACCTCTGAAGTGGATGTCACTAAATAAGGAGAAAAATTCCCGAGTAACCCGGTGGTTCTTGGAGCTACAGAATTTAAGGTGGAACTCAGAGCAGGGAAGCTACATGGGAATGCAGGTCAGAATGCCTGTGGTCTGGGCCTGCCAAGAGTGCTCTGATGTTGAGGGGAAGGATATGTGGTACACCAAGCTACCCTTGGGGTCCCACCAGAGCCAAGAAGAGGAGACTTACCTTCGGTTACGTTGTGGGGGTGTATATCTCCCGAGGGAGATACTTGGAGGGCTTTAGGACCCGGGGGAAGGCGAATGAGTTCCCGGATTGAAACCCCCAGCTGGGAACAATAAGCACCTGAGTAAAGCAGGTGCTTAAAAACACACAGGTAGAGGGTTGTTTGGAAAGGGGGGAACGGAGTGAGACCTTGCTGCCGAGAGGTCTAGCCATGTGGTTACCTGCTATTTCGTTTGTGATCCGAAGGAAAGGAGAAGCCGTCGCGTGGGCGCTCACTATCTCTATCTCTATCTCTATATATCTATATATAGATATATAGAGATATAGATATATTAATTTCCCTCAGGATTAATAAAGTTATCTGAATCTAATCACGCTTAATCTAAGTGTGTCTATCACAACTGGACCTTCTGTAGACCAGGGGTTCCCCAACTTTTCAGCCCGCGACCCCAACATAACAGACCCCCCCCCCCCTATCACCGGAGGGACTGAAACATTAAAAACAACGTGTGCACAGATCTTCACCATCGAGAACATCGTGAAGTCCAAGGGGGGGGGGGGGGTAATCGTGATATTGAAAATTGTGTGTGGCTTTTTTTTCAGCTGCAAATGATACTGTCGTGAATCTGTCGGAATCAAAATTCCTTTATTCGTCACCCGTACATATATAAAAATATCTATGCACACGTTATTATTAACAATAAAAACCTCATGGTCACATCAAGAGGATTCTGAAATCATCTCGCGACCCCCCCCCCTCGGGGTCCCGCGCACCCCCCCCCTCGGGGTCCCGCGACCCCCACTTTGGGAACCCCTGCTGTAGACCACCACCCCCACCATCACCACCACCATTCGAAAATTCAGTTGTTCTAGTCAGACGGACGTCACGGAGGAGTCACTTTATGCCTTATCTCATTTAGGAAGATCAGATTGTCGCAGCCAATTCCCAAGTTGACCATAGTTGTAAAGCAGAGTCCATGTAGTGAAGTAACAGACCAACACAGACCACCACACACAGGCTATCGGTTAAAGGGACGGTCTAACACGCTTCACGTGAAAAGGCTTAACGTAACTTTGGAACTTTAAGTTCCAAAATAGCGATCAATAATCACCAAATGTCTCTGGCATATGTCTTGTCATTAGCACTTTCACCTGTCAAAATGAAAGTGAAAAGGTGAAAGTGCTAATGACAAAACATATGCAAATTAGGTGATTATTGATCGTGGTTTTGTAACTCTTAGTTACGTTAAGTCTTTTCACGTTAAGCGATGCAAAGAAAGATCAAGTCAAAACTCTCAATTCAAATGCAACAATGCTTAACAAACCCAAGACAGCCATTAACTAATCAGTCAACAAGTGTGTGGAAACAAAATGCAACAACCAGCTCAACGAGACGCAACACTGAGACAAAACCAGCAAAGACAAATGAGTCTCACTCACCAATGATGTTCACTGAAAGACCAAATCCATTCTCCTGTCCTTCTGGATGGTTCGA
The DNA here is from genome assembly GCA_027704905.1 of Muraenolepis orangiensis. Lineage (NCBI taxonomy): Eukaryota > Metazoa > Chordata > Actinopteri > Gadiformes > Muraenolepididae > Muraenolepis > Muraenolepis orangiensis. The sequence continues at coordinate 251,331 of JANIIK010000702.1, forward strand.
CCACCATCAGGTCATAAAGATGATCGCTTTTCAGATCCAAAATAAGTTCCAATTCCCTGCTCTCTTGTCGGTCCCAAATAGCAAGCACTCCCATCAGTAGAGCCTCTCGTGGCTAGTAGAGCCCGTTAGCCACGGGTATCGTTCCCAGTTGCTACTCTGAAAATGGCGAACATAGCCTGCTTTAACTACTTGAGTCAGCTCCAGATTGTCAGGTGTTGGACGGCCTTTTTTAATTATGTCCATCTTAACATTAAATGGTCGTCTTGAAAATGGTTCAGACAATAAATCCGCAACGACATCATCTTCACCTGTTGCCATTTTGACGTAAAAAAAACAACGTAGAAAACGTAACACTACGCTAGATCCACTCTCGCGCCAGCCACCACCTTGCACCTTCTAGCTCCATATTGGGGCCAATGGGCCAATGTCAGCGGGAATACTTTGGTTGAAGGATATTCTTCCCAGCAACCCAGAAACATATCTGATTGGTTGCATTGTTTTTCCAACACAAAACCACTCAAATGCGTCGTGCATGGACCGAGAAAGACAAACAAATCAATGTAACACTGTAATATAACACAGATATGATTCTCATTTATTCATTTTATTTAAATTGTATTAAATGTTATTAAATTGTATTACATTTTATTAATACAATTAATTCGATTTTTTGGTTTCATCTGAGAGTTCCAGGGTCTTCTCTGAATACCTTGAAGGCCCTGACGCTTCACCACTGATATCTATATATATCAGTGGCGAAGCGTGTCTATCACAACTGGGCCTTCTGTAGACCAGGGGTTCCACAACTTTTCAGCCCGCGACCCCCAACATAACAGACCCCCCCCCCCCCACTATCACCGGAGGGACTGAAACATTAAAAACAACGTGTGCACAGAGCTTCACCATCGAGAACATCGTGAAGTCCAAGGGGGGGGGGGGGGGGGGGGGGTAATCGTGAATCGTGATATTGAAAATTGTGTGGCTTTTTTTTCAGCTGCAAATGATACTGTCGTGAATCTGTCGGAATCAAAATTCCTTTATTCGTCACCCGTACATATATAAAAATATCTATGCACACGTTATTATTAACAATAAAAACCTCATGGTCACATGAGGTTCTCGCGACCCCCCCCCCCCTCGGGGTCCCGCGACCCCCCTCGGGGTCCCGCGACCCCCACTTTGGGAACCCCTGCTGTAGACCACCCACACCCCATCACCACCACCATTCGAAAATTCAGTTGTTCTAGTCAGACGGACGTCACGGAGGAGTCACTTTATGCCTTATCTCATTTAGGAAGATCAGATTGTCGCAGCCAATTCCCAAGTGGACCATAGTTGTAAAGCAGAGTCCATGTAGTGACGTAACAGACCACCACAGACCACCCACACACACAGGCTATCGGTTAAAGGGACGGTCTAACACACAGGCTATCGGTTAAAGGGACGGTCTAACACGCTTCACGTGAAAAGGCTGAACGTAACTTTGGAACTTTAAGTTCCAAAATAGCGATCAATAATCACCAAATGTCTCTGGCATATGTCTTGTCATTAGCACTTTCACCTGTCAAAATGAAAGTGAAAAGGTGAAAGTGCTAATGACAAAACATATGCAAATTAGGTGATTATTGATCGTGGTTTTGTAACTCTTAGTTACGTTAAGTCTTTTCACGTTAAGCGATGCAAAGAAAGATCAAGTCAAAACTCTCAATTCAAATGCACAACAATGCTTAACAAACCCAAGACAGCCATTAACTAATCAGTCAACAAGTGTGTGGAAACAAAATGCAACAACCAGCTCAACGAGACGCAACACAGAGACAAAACCAGCAAAGACAAATGAGTCTCACTCACCAATGATGTTCACTTAAAGACCAAATCCATTCTCCTGTCCTTCTGGATGAATGGTTCGACCACCATCAGGTCATAAAGATGATCGCTTTTCAGATCCAAAATAAGTTCCAATTCCCTGCTCTCTTGTCGGTCCCAAACAGCAACACTCCCATCAGTAGAGCCTCTTGTGGCTAGTAGAGCCCGTTAGCCACGGGTATCGTTCCCAGTTGCTACTCTGAAAATGGCGAACATAGCCTGCTTTAACTACTTGAGTCAGCTCCAGATTGTCAGGTGTTGGACGGCCTTTTTTAATAATGTCCATTTTAACATTAAATGGTCGTCTTGAAAATGGTTCACACAATAATTCCGCCACGACATCATCTTCACCTGTTGCCATTTTGGCGTAAAAAAAACAACGTAGAAAACGTAACATTACGCTAGATCCACTCTCGCGCCAGCCACCACCTTGCACCCTCTAGCTCCATATTGAGCTGCCGGGGAAATCTGAAAGAATACGCCCATTGGCTACAAATCACGATATGATTGGTTGATCAAATTGTCAATCCAAACGTACGCTATCATTCCGTCTAAGGGCCAATGTCAGCGGGAATACTTTGGTTGATTTACGTTGGATATTCTTCCCAGCAACCCAGAAAAATATCTGATTGGTTGCATTGTTTTTCCAACACAAAACCACTCAAATGCGTCGTGCATGGACCGAGAAAGACAAACAAATCAACGTAACACTGTATTATAACACAGATACGATTCTCATTTATTCATTTTATTTAAATTTGATTAAATGTTATTAAATTGTATTACATTTTATTAATACAATTAATTCGATTCTTTGGTTTCATCTGAGAGTTCCAGGGTCTTCTCTGAATACCTTGAAGGCCCTGACGCTTCACCACTGATATATATCTATATATATATAGAGAGATATACATCTATATATAGAGAGATATATATCTATATATATAGAGATATATAGATATATCTCTATATATATCTATATATATATAAAGATATATATAGATATATATAGATATATACACACACACTTAACAGCCTGGGAGACCAGCTGGCCCGCGCCAGCGCTTCCCATATGCGACTCCCGACATCTCCGAAATCGCCGTAGCATATTTCTAAACAGGCTTTATTTGGATAAACTGACAACATACGTAACCGGTCTTCAAATGCGGCCTAAAAGGACGCAGCCCCTGAAATGGAACACAGCGTGTGTGTGTGTGTGTGCTGTGTTTAAGGATTTAACAAGAACGGTTAAAAAGTTAATAATAAGATATCTCCGAGTGTCCATAACACCTCGGATTAAAGGTTAACTAAAAGTAGACATTGTATTCACTCCAAACTGTAGATTGTACTTTTAGTAACGTCGTCATCGAACGGCCAGTTTAGTTTCGGTTTCGAACCCACCATAAATAATGTGTTTAAGTATTGGAAGTAAATGATGAATGGTGTTGTGGATGAATTAACCCACTAAAACAGCGTCTATTGACGGACACCAATCCAAAGTGAGTTGTAAGCGGTGTTACCTGAGGACACACCGAGACAACAAAGCAACAGCAGTATCCCTCTTAGCGCCGTCATATCGATGCATCTAGAAGAAAGAGATGGAAGTCACTTAGGATACAAGCGTCTGCTAAATGACTGTAATGTAATGTAATGTAATGTAATGTAATGTAATGAGAGAATCAACAGATGAGACTCACACTCCAGCGTCTGACGACCAGGAAGTCTGTCAACAAGACGATAAGGAAGGACAAGGACCAATAGGAATTCAAGAAGGCTCTGACGTCATTAGACTAGAACGTTAAACAAGCGCAAACGTGTGTGTGTGTGTGTGTGTGTGTGTGTGTGTGTGTGTGTGTGTGTGGTAATAGTTCATATTTCTCATGATCTTCCTCCACTAGCGTCCTGATATCAGATGTCTTATGCTGACAAAAAAACCAGAGCTTTATGCTTTGTTAATGATTGTCATTTACCAAACCCTCACCTGTCTGTCTACCAGCCCTTACTGAACCCTCATCTGTCTGTCTACCAGCCCTTACTGAACCCTCACCTGTCTGTCTACCAGCCCTTACTGAACCCTCGCCTGTCTGTCTACCAGCCCTAACTGAACCCTCACCTGTCTGTCTACCAGCCCTAACTGAACCCTCACCTGTCTGTCTACCAGCCCTAACTGAACCCTCACCTGTCTGTCTACCAGCCCTAACTGAACCCTCACCTGTCTGTCTACCAGCCCTTACTGAACCCTTACCTGTCTGTCTACCAGCCCTAACTGAACCCTCACCTGTCTGTCTACCAGCCCTAACTGAACCCTCACCTGTCTGTCTACCAGCCCTAACTGAACCCTCACCTGTCTGTCTACCAGCCCTTACTGAACCCTCACCTGTCTGTCTACCAGCCCTTACTGAACCCTCATCTGTCTGTCTACCAGCCCTTACTGAACCCTCACCTGTCTGTCTACCAGCCCTTACTGAACCCTCGCCTGTCTGTCTACCAGCCCTAACTGAACCCTCACCTGTCTGTCTACCAGCCCTAACTGAACCCTCACCTGTCTGTCTACCAGCCCTAACTGAACCCTCACCTGTCTGTCTACCAGCCCTAACTGAACCCTCACCTGTCTGTCTACCAGCCCTTACTGAACCCTTACCTGTCTGTCTACCAGCCCTAACTGAACCCTCACCTGTCTGTCTACCAGCCCTAACTGAACCCTCACCTGTCTGTCTACCAGCCCTAACTGAACCCTCACCTGTCTGTCTACCAGCCCTTACTGAACCCTCACCTGTCTGTCTACCAGCCCTAACTGAACCCTCACCTGTCTGTCTACCAGCCCTAACTGAACCCTCACCTGTCTGTCTACCAGCCCTTACTGAACCCTCACCTGTCTGTCTACCAGCCCTTACTGAACCCTCACCTGTCTGTCTACCAGCCCTAACTGAACCCTCACCTGTCTGTCTACCAGCCCTAACTGAACCCTCACCTGTCTGTCTACCAGCCCTTACTGAACCCTCACCTGTCTGTCTACCAGCCCTTACTGAACCCTCACCTGTCTGTCTACCAGCCCTTACTGAACCCTCACCTGTCTGTCTACCAGCCCTAACTGAGTGTGGATACAATTATTTGACCTGCCGAGAGATTTGATCTCTCACTAAACGATCTCTCACCCACTAAACCTCCTTCCTCCATCCCCACCCCCTCCCTCACCTTTTCTGTCAATACATTTAGATTTCATTTAGTTATATTTTGTTTATACTAGTTTAGTTTAGTTTAGTTTGTTGTTATTTAGTTTTTAGGTATTAGTATATTTTGTGTGCATTTATTCCCCCTGTTTCAACTGTTGCACCTTCATTTCCCTCGGGATAAATAAAGTAATTTTGAATCTTGAAAACCTCCTCTCGGCTCCAGGACGATTTTGCCAACTTATTTGACAAGAGGGTCAACGATATCCGATCCTCCTTCCCTGACCCCACGGCTGATGCTCTGCGCATCAACCCCCCATGTCTTCCCCCCACCCTACAACATCCCTCCCTTACCCGTTGTTCTCCCCTCTCCACAGAGGATGTTCTTCACCCTGTCACATCCAGCCACCCTACCTCAAACAATTGAAAAAGACCAAGGTAACATGCCTCAATGATTAACTATTTTGTATTAAGACTTACAATAGGATTCTTTATAGTTTAACTGATGTTTACTTTGGTCAATGTCAAACAGTTAGCTGAATAGCACAACTTGGGTCTAACGTTACCTGGTATAGAATCGGATGTCCGCGTCGGGTTCTTCTCAGGTCGTGATGGGTTGGAAAGCCATGGAAACTCTAAATACCGTTACATTTCGATGATGCCGAACAAAGCGGAACACAGCAATGTTCGAGTATTTCTTCTCCTGTTTTTGAAAACGCATTTTCTTATGGGAATTCATGGCGAAATAGTACCTCAGGAGCTGTAGCTAGCTAGTTGGAAGTAAACAAATACACCGGAAGAGGCTGAACCGCATTATCTGAAGCCGGAAGTACTTCACACAGCTTAGTACATGTAGCCCACTGGGGCTATATGTGTGAAGTACACACAGCTTAGTGCATGTAGCCCATTGCAGTGTCATTTGGCCTGTTAATGGGTGCACCAGCTCTTGCAGCCCCCACCTCATTATACCGTTGAGCAGCCCGCTCATGTTGCTTGAATCACTTTGAACATTCGTTTGAGATGTTGACGGCCGAACTTGGCCAAACTTTTTACCCCACAGTCAAACAACTTAATTTTCACGCGCATCGCTTTCCGGCTCCGTAATCACACCAATGCACGTGCAACAGTATCAGGTTCCGACTGGTCACAACAATAATTAAATAGCACTCTTAATACAACAAACATTTATATATTTTGGGGTGCACGTTTTGCGGTTTGCTGTCCTTATTTCTTTATGTTAAAAACGGGTTGCCACTGATGGCAACCAAAGCAGTGGCGGCTCGTCCATAGGGGCGCAGGGGCGCCGCCCCACCTGGTTGAGAGAGGAAAAAAAAAAAAAAAAAAAAAAGTTTATAATAATTGTGTTTTTTTATTTATTTATTTTTTGACCCCTAAAAATAAACTAAACATGTTTAAAATGAATAATAATTACTCATTTTATGTATGTTTGTGTTTAAAATGCACAATAACGTTAATATAGCAAATATAAATCATTGTTGTGCGTGCTATTCTCCCCCCTCGTTTGTCATTGACGTCACTCTCATAGAAATTTGGTACTTACCTCCAAACCTGGGCGCACTGCCGTGCGCCCAGGTTTGGAGGTAGGTACCAAATTTGATAGGCAATGTAGCCTATCAAGGGTCAAGGTTTTGAGGTAGGTACCAAATTTGATAGGCAAATGTAGCCTATCAAGGGTCCTGAATACGATCTCTGGGAGCGCATTTCATTGCGCCCGAACAAGGAAACCAGTCACGCATGCGCGACTCAAATTGAGTGGCGCATGCGTGAGCAAATTGAGTGGCGCATGCGTGAATGCGTGAGCAAAGAAAACCAGTCACGCATGCGCAATTCATAGCCTAGTTGAACCTAGTTATTTGTAAAGCCTGTACTGCTCTGCTCTCAGTTCGGGTCTTGCTGTCTGAGGAAAGGTACGTTGTTGTTTGTTTTTGTCCCGATTATAGTTTTACATTTATTTTTATTGTGGACGATGTAAACGTAAAGTAAAGGGGATAAGAAATGTTGGTCTTGCTGTATAAACATGCAGCTTGTGTCATTTGTATGTAAACGGTGTGGATTGGGGTTTTGTAAGTTTATCGTGGACACGTGCTTCCCCAATGCTAGCTACAGGGTCCTCCGTGTGTTTGTCTGCTAATATAGGCTGTGGTCGAATGTATTAAGCATTTGTATTCTATTTAATTAGTTAAATTCAGAAGCATTTGTTAATGAGTCAGTTCTTGCTGCGTCTTGCTGTCTGAGGAGAGGAGATTGAGACCCGTGTGTGTGGGTGAGACCTCATGTTGCAAGTTTGTTGTTTTTTTGTTCTGTACAGGACACAGCCATTACACTAGCTACCATGGACAATTCTGTCAAATCCCTCAAAGCAACACCATTTGAAAGACGAACACTGCAAGAAAAACTCAGAGTGAAAGAGTTTGGACCTCATCAGCCTGACATCAGCATTCAGCAACCAGCAACAGACAGAGGAAGGCTATATATTCGGTCGTTTTCCAGAACCTGGTTTGCTAAGTGGTTCTTGTATAGTTAGTATAGCATAGGTACATAGATTAAACTGTATATTGTATAGTAGTGTAGTGTACATAGGACCCAGTACCTTTTAATTTGTAAGCTTAACATTGTATTGCATTTTATCTCAGGACTTGTATCAGGTCTATTTTATTATCTTCTATTTTGTTCTAATTACTTTTGCACAATCGAATGTAAGACCATATTTAGGTATTATTTTTGATGGCACACTGGGTAGTCTTTCTAATATAAGACCATATTTTTTTCTTATGTTTATTTTCTACTAGGCACCATATAATAAATGTTCTTTCACCATAAGTTTCAAGTTTGTTTATTATTTGTCACAACAAAATACAGAATACTGATTGATTGTGCTACATACAGTAAAAATAAAGTAAGTAAAAAAAGAAATTAAGCAGTAAGTAAAGGAATGTTCAGTCAATATACATATATACAATACAGAGTAGAATGAGTAACGGTGAGGTTTATATTATGTATAGTTTTTTATTTTTAATTAGCCCTCTCGGTCGTTTACATGGTGAAATGGCGCCACCGTCTGGGCAAATCCGGTATTGCACAGCAGATATGATTTAAAAAATATGTTTTTTACCCCTGCGCCCCTCCTACTTCGGATGTCACCGGCCGCCACTGAACCAAAGGCCAAGAAGTGGTTGACATTTTTTTCTGAACGGTTGCCAATGGCAACCTGGTAACCGTTACTGTGGAGCCCTGTTAGGACTTGCTCTGTAGGAGTGCTGCGTCTCCGTCCTGCTGGGCAAAACCGCTAGGCACCGCATCAGGCTTCAACAACAGTTGATGGCAAATTGTTCTCAGTCTTCTTCCTGAAAATGTTGGCTACACAGTAATATATATATATAGATAGATAGATAGATAGATATCTAGATAGATAGATAGATATCTATCTATAGATATAGATAGATATATAGATAGATAGATATATATCTATCTATATATAGATATATAGATAGATATATAGATAGATATATAGATATAGATATAGATATAGAGATATATATAGATATATAGATATAGATAGATAGATAGATATATATAGATATATATATCTATAGAGATATAGAGATATAGATATATATATATATATATATATAGATATATATCTCTATAGATATATATATATATCTATAGAGATATAGAGATATAGATATATATATATATATATATATATAGATATATAGATATATATATAGATATATATATATAGATATATATATATCTATATATGTCTTTTTGATATAACTGCGTACCCCTGCTCACAACTTGTTGATACTTGTGTACTTACCTATATATATATATATATATACCACATATCTCATATCTACTCTATAAGTAATTTTATACCTGTTTTTATACCTAGTAGACTGTTTTTACATCTTATTTAACCACTGTACATTATTTATTCCCTTGCACTTTACTGCGTCATAGCACAGCATGTCAGGATTTGCAGTTCTGCCTCCCCGCGTTCCCCAGCCCTCACCCGGATAGCCACGCCCCCTTTTCACGCTCCGCAACCTGTCAGTTTCCCCAGCCCTCACCCAGGTAGCCACGCCCCCTTTTCACGTTCCGCATTCATGTCAGTTTCCCCAGCCCTCGTCCTGATAGCCACGCCCCTTGTTAGTTCTCAGCTGCAGCGCATCACCGTGATCTTCCCCCTCATGTTTTCCTGCCCTCTGATTGGCTGCCTGGGACCTCATTGTTTCCACCTGTTATGTTCCTTGTGTTTAAATAGGCGGCGTCTTCTTTTGTTCGGGCCAGTTCATTATATACTGTTTCGTTGTTTGTTAGACTCGTACTTGTTTCATGTGTATGAACAAGCGTCATCTTTCCACGTCATGCCACCGTCAGGTCTTTTGCTTTTGAGCTTTATGCGTTTCAATCTAAGTGATTTTTGTGTTACTGTATTTATCAGTAAGAAGGGGGAAGATATGTGAACAAACTGTACGTTTTGGCCACTTCAGGTCCATAAACCACACCCGTCGAGGTATTTCAATCATTAAAATCACTCCAGCACTGCTAGAGGTCCACTTTGGCGACGTGTAGTTTACATATCTCTTATACAGAATCCCGTACATTATAAAGTACTCTTGTCCAAAAGAGGAAACTACAATATTTCGCTGATGGTACAGTCATTGTCATACAAGTACAACACAATTGTGAATGGCAATCCTCTATTACGAACAATTGAAAAATATCAATTATTATAAAGAACAAAGGTTATAAAGAAATTGCCATAAACAATTGTATATAAACATATTGCGGTGGCCCTAGTATAATTTGAATAGAACACGTATCAAGTAATAATAACCATATATCCACTTTATACATCGCTTTTCTAAGTACCCAAAGCACTTTACATAGTTAAATAATACACAGTAAAATAATTTAATATGATATAATATCTATATCTATCTATCTATCTATAATATTATATATATATATAATATTATGTGACGCCCCCTAATGAATGCTGACTACGCCACCCCTTGAGTTAACCAGTATATGGTAGTGTCGGAGCAAGGGGAACTCTGAGTGTAACAATGAATATACAGACACTGGTAATTTAGAAAAAAGTGTAAAAATAGGTTCTTTATTTAATGTTCTGGAGGTGGTACAGGCTGGTCAATAAATACATAAGGGGAAACTCTACAGGGAAGGTTAATTAGTCGAGCCACTGGGAAGGAGAACACTACAGGAAGCTACGGTCCCTATCTCACATGTGAATGGGTGCACCCACCCCCTTTAGGGCAACACAGTTGGCTACACACACTTCAAACGTCACCTTTCAACTCTGAAAGCACTCTGATAGTGAATAAGGGCACGAGTTCACACAACACAGCATCACCGCACTCGTGGTAAAGTCTAGGTTAAGGAGACCTGCTTCTCAGTGCTATAGATGGTCTAGGGCTCGACCAATGCTGGGAGGGGAGACTAAGGGTGATAGGGAAACAAACAAACAAAAGTACAGAAAACCCCTCTAACCTGTGGCTCACAACAGAGACAGGACAGACCGATAGCCCACCGGCTAGAGGGAAATCAAAGTTAACTGGGTAGGAGTAGCACACACAAGTATACAAGTAAACAATCTAAAAAGAACAGCAGCCAACACACCCCGATGCTGCGTCGGTCTAAAAACAAACAAACAAACACACAGTTAAATGTTCACATTCAACAATGCACATTGCAACAGAGCCCCCTTCTCAAGATCTAGTATCTAGTCTTGATACATTGCACTAATCCCTTTAACAATAAATAGGCAATAAATAGTCACATGGTATATTGCACATATCCCCTTTACAATACGTAATAAATAGTCCAATACATTGCACGTATCCCCGTTAAAATACTACCATTTAATAAATCGGTAATCTAACTAGCACTCAGCCAGCTACCATGGCCTCACCTGTGTTACCGCCAGTGTTAAATAACCACCTTTAAATGCCAGTGATATGCTGGCATAACCATGTTTAAATGCCAGTGATACCCCTTTAATGAAATCATATGGCGCCGAGAAGACGCAATAGCGTTACTGTGTAACAAGAAGTATCGCCGTGTATACACATACCTGCGGCAGCATTAGTGCAGTCACACAGTTAATCCACACAGTTGCAAGGGACGACAATGCACGGCCACATCTGCGTTGGCTCCCTCTCACACTAACCAAACAGAGACCCATGTAAATAGGTTGGCACAGACAAAATAACGTTCAAGGAAAAGTGCATTCCGACATACCTGTACAAGCCGACAACGCTGCCTTGCACAAACGCCTAGCTAGCAGCCTGGGCGAGTTACCTAGCTAAGGACCCAAGGTGTTCGTACATATGCCCGTACAAATTACCACCCCGCTCCTTGCCGCTAATAATGACGTCACCCAAGCACAAACGGGGAGAGAGTCATAAAGCACTGCCCTCAAGTAACTACGTACTTCCACATGCTACAATTAAATAAATAAGTATTTGTTTTCTGGTGTCCAGGTGTGGTGAAGCTGACCACCTGAGCTGCTGTCAGTCCGTGGTCTCGTCCTCCTTTGTGTCTTTTTCCTGTGGTGCAGAACCCCTCCAAGCTCACAGAGAAGAACCGGGTCGCTGACCAGCTGCTGGCTGGACTCTTTGAGGCAAGTAGGAGCCTTCAGTCTTAACACTCTCACCGGGAGTTAAGATGTGCTTCATTTAATTCATTCACCTGTGACCATTTCCATAACCGGTAATAACTTGCGCACAGTAGTTCTAGTTCTGTCTAGTGTGCTTTCCTGAACAAGTTATCAAGTCAAGTCAAGTCAAGTTTATTGTCACTTCACAGTTTATACAAGTATAAGCAATGAGTGAAAATCTTATGTGCAATACCTGACGACAGACAGCAGTTATAAAAAACTGAATAGGATAAAAGTAAAAAAGTACAAAACTGTATAAGAATACAGTACATAAAAATGCAATATATAAAATGCAATATGTCAGAAAAAGAGCAATATATATATATAAATCAATGTAATAAAATATCGTGCGGTGCAGTTCCCGTACCAGGCGGTGATACACCCTGTAAGAACTCTCTCAATGGTGCCGGTGTAGAATGTTCTCAGGATGCGGGGGCCCATACTGAATTTCCTCAGACGCCTGAGGAAATACAGGCGTTGTTGGGCCCTTTTCACCACGTGTGTGGTGTGCGTGGACCTCGTGAGGTCCTCGGAGATGTGCACGCCGAGAAACTTGAAGCTGCTAACCCTCTCTACTGCAACACCGTTGATGGAGAAAGGGCTGTGCTCTCCTCTCTGCTTCCTGAAGTCCACGATCAGCTCCTTGGTCTTCTTGACGTTGAGGGCGAGGCTGTTCTCCTGGCACCACTGCTCCAGCGATCCGACCTCCTCCCTGTAGGCTGTCTCGTCGTCGCCGGCGATCAGGCCCATCACTGTCGTGTCGTCAGCAAACTTGATGATGACGTTGGAGCTGTGCATAGCCATGCAGTTGTGGGTGTAGAGGGAGTAGAGGAGAAGGCTCAGCACGCATCCCTGGGGGGCTCCCGTGTTGAGGGTCAGTGGCTCTGAGGTGGTGCTGCTCATCCTCACCACCTTGTGGCGGTCCGACAGGAGGTCCAGTATCCAGCTGCATGTGGAAGGGTTGGTGTCGAGCTTGGCAGGAACTATCGTGTTGAACGCTGAGCTGTAGACCACAAACAGCATTCACACATAACAGTTATTTCCCTCCAGGTGGGAAAGGGCAGTGTGGAGGGCCATGGCAATTGCGTCTTCCGTGGATCTGTTTTGACGATATGCAAATTCCCATGGGTCCAGCGTGGCAGGTAACACGGAGCAAATAAAGTCCTTGACCAACCTCTCAAAGCATTTGCTGACAATCGAGGTGAGGGCTACAGGTCTATAGTCGTTCAGGCAGGTTACCTTGGGTCTGAGGACACGGCCCGGGATGTCGTCGGGGCCTGCCGCCTTACGGATGTTCAGCCGAAGGTGCGGCGCACATCCGCCTCCGAGATGTTCAGCAGGCTGGTCTCGTCAGGCGGCGCTGGCTTCGGCGGGCTGCCGTTCACGTCGAACCGAGCAAAAAAAGTATTTAGCTCTCCTGGGAGGGAGGTAGAGGAGTTCTCTACACAACTGGTTCTCCCTCTGAAGTTTGTTATCGTCTGTAGCCCCTGCCACATACCCCTCGCGTCGTGGCTCTTGAATTTCTCCTTCACTCTGTCCTTATACTCCCGCTTGGCAGTGACCATGGTCTTGCGGAGGTCGTAATGGGCTCTCGTATATACCTCCATATTCCCGGAGCCAAAGGCGGCATTACGCGCGTGTAGGGCAGCGCGAACATCGCCGTTAATACACGGTTTCTGGTTGGGATATATCCGAACCGACTTGGTCGGAACGTCATATATGCACTTCTTGATGAACCCGGTGACCGACGACGCGTACTCATTGATGTTATTGTCCGAGGCAATGCGGAAATGTGCCAGTCAGCGCGATCAAAACAAGCCTGCAGCATAGAGTCCGATTGGTCCGACCAGCATTGGACCTCACTCACAGTGATCGGTTGCTGCTTCAGTCTCTGCCTATAGGCGGGGAGCAGCTGGATAGAGCGGTGGTCTGATTTGCCGAACGGTGGGCGGAGGAGGGCCTTGTAGCCATCACTACAAGGGGGGGTGTAGCAGTGGTCGAGGATCCGCTCGCCCTGTGTGTTGCTCGTTATGTGTTGGTAGAACTTCGGGAGAACTTTCTTCAGGTTTGCCTTGTTGAAGTCCCCCGCCACGATGAGAGCAGCCTCGGGGTGTGCCGACTCCTGTTCGCTGATAGCCCCGTACAGTTCCTTCAGCGCTGTGTCCGTGTTGGCTTGTTGGGGAATGTAAACAGCGGTCACGGTTACCGCTGTAAACTCCCGAGGTAGCCAGTGTGGACGGCACATAAGCATCCGGTACTCCAGGTCCGGGGAACAGAAAGACTTGAGGGGATGTACATGACTTTGGTTGCACCAAGATCTATTTATCATGAGGCAGAGAGGAGAGAGCCTTTGTATTGTCCGCCAAAATTTCAAAATTTCCGAACTTACTCTGCATGTGTCTGCGATCACCTGCGTGCTTGTTGTGTACTTCAAACCTATAAAACCTATTAGTTGCGTGTGAGTTGCATTCGGAACTTATGACCACTATTTTTTATTCGCAACCATACGCAACTGGTGATCGCTATGGTGTGAGGGCACCATAAGTTCGGAAATTTTGAACATGTTCAATAATTCTCTGCGAATGCCTGCAATCAATTTATACGCAACAGGGACGCAACAGGTACGCTACGCACGCAACACGATCGCAACAGGTACGCTACGCACGCAACACGATCGCAACAGGTACGCAACTCATAAGTTATGAACGCAGGTGATCGCAGGTCCAAATTTAAGGTATCTGGCCAGGTTTTGGGCTTGGCTTTTATCTGATTTCTTGGTAGCTTTCCCCATGATATTCGCACACACACACACACAATCGCACACACGCAGTCACACACACACACACACACACACACACACACACACACACACACACACACACAGTCACACACACACACATGTTGACTCTTCGTTGACCAAATCAGAAGGAAACACTGAATCGGCTCCGCTTTTATAGGTTTTTATCACGTGACCGATATTCGCAAATACCACGCAACTAGCACGCAGGTCAAACGCAACATGTACGTTTTGAACGCAACCCACACGCAACCCACACGCAACTCACACGCAACCCATAGGTCGAAGAGGTTACAAATTTACAAAATTGTTGATTTCGGTTGCGTTTGGTGCGTATACAAATAGTTTTTACACACAACTCATAGGTTTCAGCATATGCTATGGTATGAGGGCACCATAACCGACAAAGAAAAAAATAAACAAAGAATTCATCTGATTCTTTCGTTCCATTCTACCATTCCGAATTGACGCATTACTAAAGAAAATATACAGTATATATATAATTTGATGTAACCCTTATTTAACCAGAGAGTACTTTTTCAAGGGTGCCCTTCTAAGGGTGGTAGCAGCAGTAGCTGACAACATAGCTTCTGAAGCACCACAATTCGGTAACAATTAGTTTACAATATCAAATAGTATGTACAACATAATATTATATCCAGAATGACGAAAATGACGATAAGGATATCGACGTCAAAATCAGGCGGAGTTTTTTCTCTTTTTGATTTTTCTTTGTATTATTTTGTCAAAATATACTAATCTTTGGGGCCAAACCCAATTCTATACCAACAGCCATATTAAAATGAACGATATGCGCCGATTTAAAGTGTGTCTCTCACAGGCTTTGATGAGACCAGCAATGCAGTGGAGCGCGTGCAATCGTGTGTTTCCCGTGCTGTGTTAACAGGAAGCTACCGCGAGATGAGCCCACCTCCCACCTCAAGAGACTCTCTCTCTTTTGATTCACTGTCCTAGTGATGTTCTATAATTATAATGAACACAAACACACACACACACACACACGTATTTGGATATTTGCTGGTAACGGACGTAAAAGGGAGAACTATGACATGCGATGTGACAGTCCGTTTGGGAGGAGCCTATGACCACAGGTAAACGGTAGTTGGTAAATGGACATCATTTATAAAGCGCTTTTCTAACCAGTCTCAAATCTCAAAGCGCTTTACAAGTCAAGCCTCACACTCACCCATTCATGCACTGACGGTGGAGTCAGCCATGCAAGGCGCCCACCAGCACATCGGGAGCAGTTAGGGTTAGGGTGTCTTTCTCAGGGACACCTCGACACTCGGCTAGGAGGAGCCGGGGGATCAAACATGTCTAACGTGCCTGTAGCAGATTATGCTGCCACTAGCCATTAAAATGGCTGATTGAGGGCTCCTCCCGAAGACAGGACACAGGGTGATGAGGAATCCGGTTAACTGAGTTTGAATCATGGTGAACAGAGCAGATGGTACATGCTAGAGCTCTCTCCTCGAGTGTATGTGTGGTGGCTGGTTTAACCTGTGGGCTTTAATTAACAATGACCCCCAGGTGTGCAACCTCACCAGCCAATCGGTCAATGCCGCATTTCAAAATCGCCAGATTGAGGAGGTCACAAGTACAACAGAATTGTTTACTTTGAATACACTGAAGCTGATCTGAATCGGCCTTGAATCGTCTTCTCTTCCTCCTCTAAAATACGTGTTAAAATGGACACTTTAAATGTAACTTTAACTCAAACTTTTAGGGCGGCAGTAGCTCAGTCTGTCGGAACATGGCTTGGGAACAAAGTCCCCGAAACACCTGGGCACTGCCGAGGTGCCTTTGAGCAAGGCACTAGACCCCTACACTGCTCCCCGGGTGCTGTATATACAACTACTGCCTACTGCTCCTAATAATAGGATGGGTTAAATGCAGAGAAACTAATTTAACTGTGTGTGTACATGTATGTGACAAATAAAAAAGGATTCCATCCTTTTGATTTTGATTTTAAATAATTTAACTTTTTCTCGATCTGACGAGACAAAGCGGGGAGATTTCAAATCACACACCCATGTATTTAAAATGGAAGTCACAGGCGGCGAACACCGTGCTATTTTCATCCAGTGATCTCTGCTGGGTCTAAAAACAACTCTGTGCCCCTCCTTATTCTCACAGGGGTAGCGGTAGTTTCATGTTCATCGGCCCCCAGGCAGACCACAGACTAGGCCTTACAAAAAAACAAAATGCAGATGCTGCTGCTGTTAAGAATGTAAGCCACAGGCGCCGAAGACCTCCGGAGAATCACGTCCTCGAGCGGCAAGAAGAGGGCTCAGGGCATCGTCCTCAGGGCATCGTCCTCAGGGCATCGTCCTCAGGGAATCCTCAGACAGGCGAAGTCTAGACACTGGGGTTTCAAAGCCCAGGACCTTTTCTGCTGGCAGTCCAACACCCTAACCCCGCTAAAATACCCTGCATTTCGCTCGGATCTCTGTGCATGCGTGAATATTTGCGTTTGGTTTGTTTTGTTGTCACTTTGTGTAACAGTGAGTGTCACACACTGGGTTGGAACTCACAACCCCCCTGGCATGAGAGGCAGACCCTCCATCTAAGGGAAGCGTCTTTTTGGTGTCGGGGGAGTGAGTTTTACTCACTGCACAGCACTGCCGGCAGGCATCCATTACCCATATCCATCAATGACCATGGATTTAAACTCAGTGCCAATGTGCCAATGCTTCTGTTTCTGGAGCAGAACACAGTGCACTCATGTGTGTAGAGAAGTGGGGGGAAAGTAATTTACCAGAAGGTTAAGGGCCAAGATTGCATGAATGAATCGTGGTAAATGGATATCACCATTCAATGAAATCGACGCTTGCTGGAGGAACAAAGGTTTAGGACAGTTTGGTCGCTGTGATTTTGCTCGAGGCAAAAACTGGCAAAAATGTGGGTCTTCCTCATTCAGATATGTCCACATTAGCATTTTAAGTATTGTATGTACATACAATTGTACGTATGTTAACATATTATAATCAATTAGAATCTATGCATCTGAGTCCAATTAGAGATTTGTGCTGGTCGAATGTGTCCATTACTCGTTCAGTCAATCAAATATTTACACGTAAAGCTTGGGAAGTGGGCGGCACTAGCTCAGTCAGTGGGGACTTGGCTTTGGAACCCGAAGGTTGCCGGTTCAAGTCCCCTGAAACACCTGGGCACTGTCAAGATGCCCATAAGCAATGCACCAGACCTAATACTAATACTAGGATGGGTTAAATGTAGAGAAACTCATTTCACTGTGTGTACATGTGACCAATAAAGAGGACTCAATCCTCCAAATTTAGATTTTAGAAGTGCAAACATTGGGTTAACACCTCTGGCTGCAACTGAACGATCATTTGAAGATTTGACAATGGAAATCCTCAGTGGAAGCTCTGGTTTGATGCAACATGAGGAAAAAGTGCCATGGCAACCAGTCAGCCCGCCTCTTTGCATGAAGACCACGTACCTCATCTGAGTTAACACCAGACGGACTAACGGAAGACACAATGATGGAGCTGGTGTTGACAAGATATTTACTTCTGCGCTCCTTAAGTAAGTACTGACATCATGTTAACACTCACTGTCTTAAGAACTTCACTTCCAACAATAGTTATAGTTTTGTATAATGAAAGATTGTTGATATATATATATTTTTACTCATCTGTTTTCAGCTTGGCTTGTCGTCTCGCTCCCTGAATATCGGATCATGAAGGTAGAACCGATGGCTGATGTCACCTTGTCCTGTACCAATGTGTCCAGCTATCCAACAATGTTTTTCTGGATGAGAGCAGCTAACACATCCAAGCCCATTGTCCTCTCATCTGTGTTTGGAACTGATTATAAGACAGGGAGACACAGTCATGATTTCCCACAGAGTAGATTTGTAACAGAAGTAGTATCAGTAGTATCTCTTTCATCAATCTTAAAATACTGCAAGTGAATTCATCGGACTTATTTTACAATGAGGGCGAGGCAGGTCAATTCAACATTGTTAATGCTTCAAGGTAAGATAACATTTTTCTCTCATTATTACAATAACTTTGAAATTAAATCCGATATTTGGTTTTTACAGTGAAATATTTTTGTCAATTTCAAAGGAAATTATGAAATTCACGAAGAGGACAACACAATAGATATTTTTGTCACTTTGTATAGAGTAAGATAAACACATTAAATATATACTGCATGAATATCGCAGTCATCAAAAGACATATTTTACAGACTGCATAGAAGTAATTATTACAATATGTCGATAAACAGACACTTTGATTTCTATTCAATCTAATATTTCATTTTAACAATCCATTTATTGTATTTAAAATTATTCTATATTATTATATTATTATATATTATATTTTTGTCCATTTAAAGAAAATGATACACTTCACAAAGACGACACCATCTGTAACAGTAAAGATCCTTTTATATAGACCGTTATATAGACCGTTTTTATTGATTAAGACACACATTAAATAGTAATCGCTAACACATGAATTTGCCGTCATTTAAAAATATATATTTTGCAGACTGTAAAGAAGAAATATTCACATATGCGCCGTAACCCTCTCTCATTATTGCATGTATGTTGATGAATAGAATGTTTTGTTAAGATGAGTTAAATGTATACACAGATAAATATATTTCTTTCTCCTCTGTTCTTATTTGAAAAACGATGAAGAGGATGACACCAACGCTAAGAGTGACGTAAAATTACATGATTATCGAATCAGTCATTGATCACATTGTCTCAGAAACTGAGCCAATGTATCCTCTATCCGCCAATGTAGGAACCCTTGATGAACGTTGGATCATGGTCGGTGTAATCCTGGGTGTCGCGATTGTTGTTGTTCTGGTCATCTTGGGTCATTCAAAAAATAACACAGAAAAACAGTCAACTCCAGAGAGGTAGGCTCATTCTAACTCGACTTTGTGGCACCTGAAGCATAGATAGCATATCATGGGTAATATATAGTGTTGTTTATCGTACAGTATTGTTTAGTATTGTATTGTATATTAGTATATTATTGTTGTAGGAAATTCATACTGCGGGATCACCTTGCATCTTGTACATTTGAATTCAGTACAAATGATGGTGAGGTCTGCAGGTCAGCACAGTTCCTGATAGGTTGTTTAAGTAGCTAAGCGTGTTTAAGTTATTTAGGTATGTACGCTTTGGGCCTTTAAATGTAAATTGTGTAACATTTGAAGAGAGTTCAATCCATGATATATTTGGTGTATTTCTGTATTTCCCCAGCTTCAAATACGTTTTAGAAATCATAACATAAATGTTCAACTTTGTTTAAACTTTACATAATAAGTTCCATAATTGTATTCCCCAAATTACATACAATGCAATTCATGTTTGTTGAGTTTATGTTCCTTACTTTTGTCATCATCATGAAATAGTGTAACAACTGCAGTAGTGCAATGTGATCAATTGTCTACATCAACTGTAGACAATTGATCCTCTAGATTGGCTGATAATCGACACTTACTGACATAATAAATCAACCACAGTGAAAAAAGTTGTTAAAATTATTGAAACTTTCCTTTCAATGTAACCTAACAGGAGAGCGCTAAATTGCTGAAGCAACCCTGCAGTTATATCCAGTCGGATACCCAAGAAAATCCGCAAAATATACTAAAACCGAAAACTGTTGAAAACAAATAAATGTTTACAAATGAATAAACATGCTTAAAAACGATTTAGAACTATTTTCAATTCATACATCTATATATTGATTATGGAAAAAAACTAAATTCTGGTGCTCACAACACAGTTTGATCACTTAGAGCAGCGACTTCCCATACTGTCATGCTTTGTTCCTCTTCTTTAGTCTACAGTAGTAGCGCAACGTTCATTTAGTCAGAATAACGCACATGCAACGTCTAGCCATCAGATTGCGTAAATGATTAGTGGTCAGTCAATATTCCCACGTTTAAAAGCCTAAATTGACTGTAGACCGTTATGGGGTGGGATTGGTTAAGTCTACAGTCAAAGTCGACTCTTGACTAATCAGAACGTGGAACTGTCTATGGTCGCTGACACACTGTAGACTACTAATAGTATGTCGACTAGCGTCCTGACGAGTGAGGTCACTGTGTGGTACGGTAACTGTGTGGTCCCTCCCGCAGTATGAATTTCCTACAATTTACTATAATATACTATGTACTATGTACTACTGTTCCCCATTACATGCACATTATTCAATGATAATGGTGTGTCGTTCGCAAACAAACGACTCTTCATGAACAAATCTTTTCAGTGAACAAAACGATTTGTCTATCTCGTTTGTTAGTGATGTGTCGGTCGCGAACGAGCCGGCTCAAAGAGCCGGCTCTTTTTAGTGAACGACGGGAGCCGGCTCGCACCCACGAACGAGCCGTTATTGATTTTTTTACGGGTGCTCCGCGTCCATGCAGTGACTGAATGTCACTGTCATGACTGCATGTTCATGCTGTGCATCACGTGAGGATAGATAAGGAGGGAGGGGCGGCGTGTGCTCAGTGCTGATAGCTGAACAGAGGGAGGGGTGACACTTCACACGGTGAAGTGTCAGTTTGCGTCGCGCAAATAAGATGAGTGAAAGTAGGAAAAGAAGCAGCATTTGGCTGCATTTTAACAATTGTGCAAACACAAAGGCAGAATGCAGAATTTGCAACATGAAGCTCTCATATGCCTCGTTTCCACCAAAGCAAGCCTAGTTCTAGCTCTCGGGTGGCGCGAGAGCCGGTTCGCAGTTGGTTCAATTGGCGAGCAGTCTAAGAACTGGTTTGCGTTTCCACTGACTTTTTCGCCGAGAGAGCCACGTCATGACGTCACTGTTTACGTCTCTGCTTTCCCAGCAGCTCGCGCCAACTTCCACAACAGTGGATTTACATGATGGATGTTAAAGTGTTGCTCCTGGCTTTGAGGCTACAAACAGCTGCTCGTCTTTAGTGCTATGGACGCGATTACGTTGAAGCCCCTAACTGTGATAAAGGACTATACTAATAAAATGGACTTGACGTTAGAGCTGCATTAATAGAGTACTTAAACAGAAGGGACCATTTGCCTTTTCTTCTTCAAAACTGTCATCTTGTATTATGTTTCTCGGTTGATAAAGCATAATGAAGCGGACATTGTATGAAAAATAGAAATGTTTTATTAAAAAAAGAAAAAAAACATTAAATACACACTAAGAAA
>JANIIK010000704.1:0-17500 GCA_027704905.1 Muraenolepis orangiensis
TTTGTACTTATTAACAATCAGTGCATCCTCTTCTATCACACACTTATGTGAACACTTTGTGGAGCTTACCTTTGCCTGTGGGAGTTTGGGCAAATCTTCTGAGGAGAAAATACTTGCCGCTACTTGGGGTTTCCTAGCTATGTTTAATGAAACCTTTTCTGTTGCTTCAGCATATGAGACTTTGTTTTGCACTTTGTATCTCTGCACCTCCTTGGCCTTTTCCTGCACTTCACAGCCCTGATACGCAGCACTATGTTCCCCCCCACAGTTGCAACATTTCACCTTAGCACCTGCAGTACAACCACCATATTCATGTTCCCCCGCACATTTTGGACACCTAGGCTTAGTTGCTTTGCACTTGTCTGCCACATGCCCAAACCTTTGGCATTTAAAGCACCGCAGAGGTTTAGGGATGAATTCCCTTCCTAGATAGCTCATGCAACCCATCATTATCTTCTGCTGAATTGTTTCTTCAAACTGAAGAAGAACAGACAAACGATCCACTAGCTTACCCTGATAGCTAGTAGGAAGACGCTTAACGACAGACACTTTCCCCCCTTTCATTTCTTTAAGTTCTTCCATGCTGATTTCTATATGAACTCCACTGATCACTCCTAGTATTCTTGGATTTGCTCCAGGAACATGGCATTCAATTAGAACTTCATTCAAGGACTTCATTTTCAGTAACTTTTCCTGTTGTTTTGCATTCATCATTTCTACCAACATCCGTCCTTTGCTCAGAAATCTTGCTTGCTTTATTGCTTTAGTCAGGAACACTGGATGTAGCTTAGCCGCGGATTGCTCACCAAACTCCACAATCACTTTCCACTCTTCATTCTCAGTCCTTTTCTTTACTTTCTTCACTTCATTCTGTGACTCAGCTTCACTGAGACGGAGTCTCTTGACATGTCTATACATGTCTACATTGTCTATTTGCTTTCTGGACTTCTTCTTCCTCACTTCATTCCATCGTCCATCTCCTTCAGACGCACTTTCCATATCCTCCTCTCCGGCCCGGCAAGCGTCCAACGTAGCTTCCATTTAGCCTCCAATCAGCTTCCCTGTCCTCCTTCACGCCTCGCCCAGTCGGCGCCCGGATGGGCGTCACATGGCTCTATCCCCCCGTCCCTCCAGGCTGACTGCCCACAGCTGCCGCTCATCAGCCAATCAGCGCTCTCTAGAGGAGAGACGGGCGTCACATGGCTCTATCCCCCCGTCCCTCCAGGCTGACTGCCCACAGCTGCCGCTCATCAGCCAATCAGCGCTCTCTAGAGGAGAGACGGGCGTCACATGGCTCTATCCCCCCGTCCCTCCAGGCTGACTGCCCACAGCTGCCGCTCATCAGCCAATCAGCGCTCTCTAGAGGAGAGACGGGCGTCACATGGCTCTATCCCCCCCGTCCCTCCAGGCTGACTGCCCACAGCTGCCGCTCATCAGCCAATCAGCGCTCTCTAGAGGAGAGACGGGCGGCACCTGGGAAGGAGAAACTTTATATATATATAAAGTATATAAAAATACACACACATATACGCGCACACATACTCACATCTTACACACACACTAACACACACACATGAGTTAGCAGCAGGGATCCTGGTTGATCTTCTGGTCATCAATACAAGTGGTCCATGGGAACAGATACTGATGGTCCTGTTGGGACTTTAAAGTGAATATTGATTCCTTGTGTTGAGAACACGTATTAAAGACATGTCCTCACCTGTTGAGGATTTAGAACGTCTGCTATTCTCTTATTGGAGTCCTTCTGTTTATTGAGGACATGGGAGGGACCATTGATTCTGTTGTTTGTTCATAAAGCCTCAAGGGGAGGAACAGTCACTAGATCACACTGGATGTTGTGCTGCTTTGGGACCACCATTGTTCCCCTTTCTTCACTTGAAATCCTCCAAGAGTACCACATGTTTCTCCTATGACCTCTGACCCCTACCTGCTCCTTAATGACCTCTGACCCCTATATGCTCCTTAATGACCTCTGACCCCTGCCTGCTCCTTAATGACCTCTGACCCCTACCTGCTCCTTCATGACCTCTGACCCCTACCTGCTCCTTAATGACCTCTGACCCCTACCTGCTCCTTAATGACCTCTGACCCCTACCTACTCCTTAATGACCTCTGACCCCTACCTGCTCCTTAATGACCTTTGTCCCCTACCTGCTCCTTAATGACCCCTGACCCCTACCTGCTCCTTAATGACCTTGACTGTTATTCATTTTGCTCGCTAAAAATTCATGAACTTTTCTTTTTAAAAGGTTCGCAAAAACTGCTTCATGCAATATAATGTTTTAAATGGTTTAACTTTCTCTTTAACACGTTCTAGAAGACTGTTGTATTCAATATGATGTTTTAAATGGTTGAACTTTCTCTTTAACACGTTCTAGAAGACTGTTGTATTCAATATGATGTTTTAAATGGTTGAACTTTCTCTTTAACACGTTCTAGAAGACTGTTGTATTCAATATAATGTTTTAAATGGTTGAACTTTCTCTTTAACAAGTTCTAGAAGACTGTTGTATTCAATATGATGTTTGTGGTGGAGATGAAGATGTGTTCTCAGAGCTGAAAGGGAGTCATGCATTGGATGTTCTTTCATGGTCTGACCAGCTAAATATCACATGTTCATGTTGTTTCCTTTGATTCTTTGAAGCATTATTAATCACATGGGATTGTTTCCTTTAAATCCTTTTTTGAAGTGTTATTAAAGTATGATGTTGGATTGGTGTTCATGACGTTGTGTTCCATAATCCAGTGAGGTGAACATGATGTGTTGTCCTTTTCAAAAGGAGCGAAATGTGATGGTAAAGCCCTCTGGTGTAGTAAGAGCCCAATGGTTGTTGTGGCCATCTGTGGCCACCATCTGGTCACGGTAGAGCAGAGGTGTGTCTCTCCTTCTCCTCTCCCTCAAAGAAGCCACCTGGAGAAGGCCAGCCAGAAGTGGATTTGGGCTCTCTGAAGGTGGAGGTGTTCTGCTAGCGACCCAGACTCCCTGTGCTCCCGCTGGCCCTCTGAGAACCCGGGCCGTTCCCCTACCCATAAGGACGGAGATGGGCCACGGCCCGCCGGCTGTTGGTATGGGTTGGGTACGTGACGCCTGTTTGGTGATCCACTGATGAAGAGGGGGCTGCTCTTGGAAGTGAGTCGGACTTCTCTCCACACGCCTTGAGACGTGGGGACAGAACTCTGGGACTGAGAGCTCAACCTATTGATCCATTGGGTGATTGGAATCAATACCGTAGTCACACTTATTGGGTTTGGACCACAACAGTTTTCAGAGTTAGACCACTGGATGTGAATGAAGAGGAGAGTGGTCAGTTATGAAGAGGAGTGATGAAGAGGAGGGTTGTGAGTGATGAAGAGGAGGGTGGTGGGTAATGAAAGAGGAGTGACGAAGAGGAGGGTGGTTGGTGATGAAGAGGAGGGTGGTGGGTGATGAAGAGGAGTTATGAAGAGGAGGGTGGTGAGTGATGAAAAGGAGGGTGGTTGGTGATGAAGAGGAGGGTGGTGAGTGATGAAGAGGAGGGTGGTGAGTGATGAAGAGGAGGTGGTGAGTGATGAAGAGGAGGGTGTTGAGTGATGAAGAGGAGGGTGGTGAGTGATAAAGAGGAGTGATGAAGAGGAGGGTGGTCAGTGATGAAGAGGAGGGTGGTGAGTGATGAAGAGGAGGGTGGTGAGTGATGAAGAGCAGGGTGGTGAGTGATAAAGAGGAGGGTGGTGAGTGATGAAGAGCAGGGTGGTGAGTGATAAAGAGGAGGGTGGTGAGTGATGAAGAGGAGGGTGGTGAGTGATGAAGAGGAGGGTGGTGAGTGATAAAGAGGAGTTATGAAGAGGAGGGTGGTCAGTGATGAAGAGGAGGGTGGTGAGTGATGAAGAGGAGGGTGGTGAGTGATGAAGAGGAGGGTGGTGAGTGATAAAGAGGAGTGATGAAGAGGAGGGTGGTCAGTGATGAAGAGGAGGGTGGTGGTGATAAAGAGGAGGGTGGTGATTGATAAAGAGGAGTGATGAAGAGGAGGGTGGTCAGTTATGAAGAGGAGGGTGCTTAGAGGAGGGTGGTTGGTGATGAAGAGGAGGGTGGTGAGTGATAAAGAGGAGTGATGAAGAGGTGGGTGGTCAGTGATGAAGAAGAGGGTGGTGAGTGATGAAGAGGAGGGTGGTGAGTGATGAAGAGGAGGGTGGTGAGTGATGAAGAGGAGGGTGGTGAGTGATAAAGAGGAGTGATGAAGAGGAGGGTGGTGAGTGATGAAGAGGAGGGTGGTGAGTGATGAAGAGAAGGGTGGTGAGTGATGAAGAGGAGGGTGGTGAGTGATGAAGAGGAGGGTGGTGAGTGTATGAAGAGGAGGGTGGTGAGTGATAAAGAGGAGTGATGAAGAGGAGGGTGGTCAGTGATGAAGAGGAGGGTGGTGAGTGATGAAGAGGAGGGTGGTGAGTGATGAAGAGGAGGGTGGTGAGTGATAAAGAGGAGTGATCAACCCACAGTTAACGAATGTTAACTAACGACTGATTAGGACATTTAAGGACTGATTAAGACTTAACGACTGATTAGGACATTTAAGGACTGATTAAGACTTAACGACTGATTAGGACATTTAAGGACTGATTAAGACTTAACGACTGATGAGGACATTTAAGGACTGATTATGACTTAACGACTGATTCAAAAATTGAACGACCCTTTGAACAACCGGCCCCTGGTCACTTACTGTGTGTGTGTGTGTGTGTGTGTGTGTGTGTGTGTGTGTGTGTGTGTGTGTGTGTGTGGTGTGTGTCTGTGTGTGTGTGTGTGTGTGTGTGTGTGTGTGTGTGTGTGTGTGTGTGTGGTGTGTGTTGTGTGTGTGTGTGTGTGTGAGATGTGATTGTGGTGTGTGTGTGTGTGTGTGTGTGTGTGTGTGTGTGTGTGTGTGTGTGTGTGTGTGTGTGTGTGTGTGTGTGTGTGTGTGTGTGTGTGTGTGTGTGAGAGTGGTCTGTGTGTAAGAGCTATGGATTTGTGTGTGTGTATGAGAGGTACAAGTTTGTGTATGCATGTTTGTGGTTGTGTGTGTGAAAGCTAGGAGTTTGTGTGTCGGTTTGTGTGTGCACGCACGCGTGTGCGTGTGCATGTGCGTGTGTGTGTGCAAAGCGTGTGCCCATGCTCACTGCTAGATTAAGTGTCACATGTCATGAAAATGTCATGTTATTGTCAAAAAAAACTGGCTGTCTGAATCTGCTGACATATAAAATCGAATTTCTTGCCAGCCTGTATATTCACATGAAAGTTATGAATATATATAAATATATATATATTTATATATATATATATATATAGAACTTTCATTGGATCCGTTTCCATCCAAATAAATCACACATTTTCAGTAATTCAGTAAATTAAAATGATTTATTCATGCTATATTTATGGTTTCCATCCACTATTCATAGAGCCTTAAGGGAACAGCCACCTGGAGGGCAAAACATGGCTTTCTTCTGCTGTCTGACAGCTAGTCAATAGCTTTTTCATGGAGGTATTTGAACTCCGGTTTAGCCAACATGCCAGACAGCGATTGGGATGCACTAACCGCCGAGGAGACCAGCAGGGGTTGTGTTTCTTTGTGAAACCCGTCCGACAAACTAAAACCCCGGATAGAAGATTGTGAATCTGTTCTGTTAAACGGGCCTCCGTCCCCAGAGAGGGGCAAAGCATGGAAAACCTATCAAAGTACACTTAGTCTTTGCTGTGTACATTTAATCAAAGGTGAGCTAAACACTGAGTCAGCTAATTGTTGTATTTTGAGTCATTATATCTTTACCTCCCAACCAACCTCGGTGGCCTCGACAAGTTATGTTGTATTAACAGCAGTCGTTGGAAGGGATAGAGGGCTTCACCAGTCTGCATTATATCACTATAGCTATATATATATATATATAAGCTATACATGTTATCTTGTATATTAACCTAGCATTCAGGAGTACTTGAGAAATGTGTTCTATAGTAATTACACTAGGGCCACCGCAGTGTGTGTATACAAATGACCGTTTGAACCTGTTTAGTTAGTTAGAGTTAGTTGTTTTAATATGGTATATTGTTCAGTTGTCTGTTAGAGTGTCTTGAGGATAGCTAGACTAGTTGGACTTACTGACACCGTACCATCCGTGGACTGTACTGTACAGCCAGCGCTTGGTACGCTTACTTCTTTTGACAAATGTACATATTGTAAGTGGGCAGCGGCGGCGTGGAGGGGAGGGATTCTTCATAGATATATTACATTTGATTAGATTTGATATATATTTTAGTGATTGAAACACTTTTCGGTGGCGGCTTTGTATATATATACAGTATATATATATATATATATATATATATATACTGTATATATAACCCTCCCTAGGAAGAGTTCTGGTGACAGCCCAGGTTTGCGTACCAGCGGAAATCTCAACTGACTGAATTTAAAATCAGGTTTTTTTGTTTGTACCGATCATAATTTATTCACGTTTATGCTCCTCAGAATGTGTTTCCGGTTGCTCTTCTCTGTCTCTGTTGACCCTTTAGCGATACGCCAACTCCTCCAACTCCTCCACCTCCTCCTCCAACTCCTCCAACTCCTCCAACTCCTCCACTTACAAACTGCTTTGAGATATTTTGAGGTTGTTTTATTTTCATGCGCAAATTGAAAAATGTGCATAAAAACTAGTGGATGGAAACGTTATTGTGTGTGTGTGTGTGTGTGTCTCTCTCTCTCTCTCTCTCTCTCTCTCTCTCTCTCTCTCTCTCTCTCTCTCTCTCTCTCTCTCTCTCTCTCTCTCTCTCGCTCTCTCCATAATATGTACCCTACCTCTCTCTCTCTCTCTCTCTCTCTCTCTCTCTCTCTCTCTCTCTCTCTCTCTCTCTCTCTCTCTCTCTCTCTCTCTCTCTCTCGCTCTCTCCATATATGTACCCTACCTCTCTCTCTCTCTCTCTCTCTCTCTCTCTCTCTCTCTCTCTCTCTCTCTCTCTCTCTCTCTCTCTCCATAATATGTACCCTACCTCTCTCTCTCTCTCTCTCTCTCTCTCTCTCTCTCTCTCTCTCTCTCTCTCTCTCTCTCTTCTCTCTCTCTCTCTCTCTCTCTCTCTCTCTCTCTCTCTCTCTCTCTCTCTCTCTCTCTCTCTCTCTCTCTCTCTCTCTCTCTCTCCATGTCTGCTCATGTCCTCGTCCAGGGTGACGGTGAGGGCTGGCTGTCCAACACAAGTATATATTCGACGATAAATATATAGTGTATATATATATATATATATATATATGTATATATATATATACATATATATAGAGGATATATGATGTCATGTGACCAGAGAACAGTGCATAGCAGCACTGTGGGTGGTGTGTTGTGTTTGGACTGATGAATCCATCATGGAGGGTTTGGTTGTAGCGGTTGGTTTCAAAGCAACCAATCAGAGGCAACGAAGGTGAGCTGAACAACAATGGTGGAACGTCCTGATGAATCGCCTGATCTCTCTCTGGGGGGGGGGGGGGGGGGGGGTGTGTGGTGTGTGTGTGTGTGTGTGTGTGTGTGTGTGTGTGTGTGTGTGTGTGTGTGTGTGTGTGTGAAAATGTGTTGTGTCTTGATGCTGCTCTTTGTGTGTGTGTGTGTGTGTGTGTGGTGAGCATGTGTTGTTTATTGCTGTGTGTGTGTGTGTGTGTGTGTGTGTGTGTGTGTGTGTTGTGTGTGTGTGTGTGTGTGTGTGTGTGTGTGTGTGTTTGTGTGCAGGGCTGGACTGGGACAAAAATTAGGCCCTGGCATTTTTGTCCCAGACAGGCCCACTGTTGATTGGGCCAGCCCAGTGTCTGTATAGAAAATTGACCAATGGGCCGCTGTCCCCGATTTATGGGCCGTTCGATGGTAGCTTTCGGCCGGCCGGCTGGTAAAAAAATAATCTTTTTTATTTTTTATTTATTTTGCCGGCCGGCTCGGCCCAAAACTACCGCGGCCCACCGGCAAATGGCCGGTATGCCAGATGGCCGGTCCAGCCCTGATTGTGTGTGTGTGAAAATGTGTTGTGTCTTGATGCTGCTCTTAGTGTTTCTGTGTGTGTGAGAGCATGTGTTGTTGTCTTGTGCTGTGTGTGTGTGTGTGTGTGTGTGTGTGTGTGTGTGTGTGTGTGTGTGTGTGTGTGTGTGTGTGTGTGTGTGTTGTGTGTGTGTGTGTGTGTGAGCGTGTGGGTTAGTGTGTGTGTGTGTGCGCGTGAGCGCGGGTGTGTGTGTGTGTGTGTGTGTGAGCGTGGTCTTGCCCGACGACTCTGTATGGATGATAATGTTATGATAGTGTAATGTTAATGATAATGTTATGATAGTGTAATGTTAATGATAATGTTATGATAGTGGCAGCACTCCTAGCAGTTCAGTAGGTCACTGCCTGTGGATAAACCTGGTAGTCGTTACTGTAGGGATGCTGAGGAACTGGTCGACCGTAGGGGGGGGGGGGAGTGATTCCAGCTAGAGTGAATCTAGTTATCGTCGATGGGATGTGATGTGTGTGTGTGTGTGTGTGTGTGTGTGTGTGTTGGACACCTTTAGTATAATCGACTTTATCATTCACTGAAGAGGAAATGGGGGTGTGGCAGCAGACGTCATCTCCACCTGGGATTGGTAATGATACGGTTCATTCCGTCTAGAGAGAGAAAATAAGAGCCTCTTTCCCTTTTCTTTTTACCGAAGCCACCGAGCAAACTCTCGAGTTTCAACCCGAAGTGGAGGGTGGAGGCTGGGGGTGGAGGCTGGGGGTGGAGGCTGGAGGTGTGGGCTCGATGCCGGGTGGTGTAAGGGTGGGGGATGGAGGCTTGGGGGCAGAGGGTGGAGGTTGGGGGGTGGAGGCTGGGGGTGTGGGCTCGATGCTGGGTGGTGTAGGGCAGGGGATGGAGAATGTAAGGTGGGTGGTGGAGGCTTGGGTGCGAAACGTGGAGGCTGGGGGGTGGAGGCTAGGTGGTGGAGGGTGAAAGCTGGGTGGCGGAGGGTGAAGGCTGAAGGCTGGGTGGTGGAGGCTGGGGGTAGAGGCTGAAGGCTGGGTGGAGGCTAGGTGGTGGAGGCTAGGGGTTGGAGGCGGGAGGCTGGGTGATGGAAGGCAGAGGCCGGGGGGGTGCTGCAAAACCTACAACTCGGCGATGGAGGTGAAAGCGCTCGCAATCACAGAGAGAGATGCGCTTAGAGACGCAACTATAAACAGCGCGGTGATAAAAACATGGCGCGTGCGTTGCGTTCATAACGCCACCGCCGCCGCCGCGCTACAATTAGCAATTAGCGTGCGTGTCTTTAGTTTTCCGCGTGTTACGATGGGGAGCTGTGGGAACGCTTTGACCAGCACCTCCCTGAGATCCCAACCACGCCTTCGACACCCTGGCGCCGGGCCAAAAGACATTGTCTCCTTCCCATCCCCCCTGGCCAAGACAATGACCATGCATGTGCTGAATTCTTCAATAGCCAATCAAGAGAGAGAGAGAGAGAGAGAGAGAGGAAACTGGATTACTTGGTCTGAAGTAATCCAGTTTCTCGTGGATCCCGCACCAGACTCCACCATAAAACTCCTCCACCCCCTCCCCTGCCCCCACCTGTATGTCTATCTATCTATCTGTCTGTCTGTCTGTCTGTCTGTCTGTCTGTCTGTCTGTCTGTCTGTCTGTCTGTCTGTCTGTCTGTCTGTCTGTCTATCTATCTATCTATCTATCTATCTATCTGTCTGTCTGTCTGTCTGCGTGCTTGATTCCGTGTGCGGTCCCGACCGCACATGGAGACAACTAAAGACGACTGAGATGACTGAGATGACGGAAACCACGGAGACGACTAAAGACGACTGAGACCACGGAGACAAGGAAGACGACAGAGACTACGGAGAGGACGACTAAGACAACGACTGAGACAACGGAGATGACTGAGACGACGGAGACCACGGGGACAATACAAAGACAATACAAAGACAATATGAAGACAATACAAAGACCCGACCAAGACACGACCAAGGCGACCGAGAGGATGCCGTTTGAGAAACATTAGGAGCTCCAGTTATTGTCAACCCCCACCCCTTCCTTTCAAAAGAAGGTCAGAGGGATAATGACATTGTCTCGTCCTTGGTGTACAATGGGGGTCAGGGCCTAGTCTACCGGTTAGTCTTCTCCAGTCCCCCCCTCCAGCCAATGGTTTCTGGGTCTCCCAATGTCTGGCTTGGTCTACCTGCCAGGTGCCCTCGTACCCTAACCGGCTCCTTAATGATCTGTCACTCAAGGAGAACTCGGCGACTCTGGTTGGAAATTCGAAAATATTAATAATAGTAATAATATTAATATTAATAATAATAATAATAATAATAATAATAACAATGTCCACTTGATGCAAATGTCAGTCAATGGTTTAAAAAATGGAAAGGACCACACTATGTTCATACACGACATCTTGCTGAGGTACGTTCAGCTGTTAATAGGCTGGAGGATTAACGCAGGTAAGGGTTGGGTGTGGTCTCCTTTTTCCGGACCTAAAAATAAAAATAAGGATTTCAATAAATTTGCCGGAAATGTCCAGGATCCGCCTTTTGCTTCCTACAGTCGCATTACTTTACATTACTTTACGTTACATCACATTACTTTACATTACTTTACTTTACTTTACATTACTTTACGTTACATCACATTACTTTACATTACTTTACGTTACATCACATTACTTTACATTACTTTACGTTACATCACATTACTTTACATTACATTACATTACATTACTTTACTTTACATTACTTTACGTTACATCACATTACTTTACATTACTTTACGTTACATCACATTACTTTACATTACATTACATTACTTTACTTTACTTTACATTACTTTACGTTACATCACATTACTTTACATTACATTACTTTACATTACTTTACGTTACATCACATTATTTTAAATTACTTTACATTACATCACATTACTTTACATTACATCACATTACTTTACATTACATTACATTACACACATTAGCGCAGGTACGTGTTTGGTATGGTTAGGGTCTAAGGGGGTGAAGGTTTGTGGTGGTTAGGCTTTTGTGTGCTTAGGCTTAAGTCCAATAATTGTTAGTGTTTTTTAATAGATAAGAGGTTTTTGGTGCGGTTAGCATTAAGGGAAGGAACGATGAGAAAATGACCGTCGGAATTATTTCTCAGAATTTTGCAAAATGACGAAGTCACTCCGATCAAATCGCTGGCGATTCGCCCCCGCTACCCCCGCCACCTGGAGGGTGCGCCGCGGGTTCATTAGCGGAGCGCTTGACGGCGGTCCAGACGGTACCGGCGGTTACTGGCTTCGCTAACGCCCAGGTGTCCTGATTAGCAGGACTCAGGACAGACGGACGGATGGACAGCCACGTTGCTGCTTCTTCTTCTTCTTCTTCTTCTTCTTCTTCTTCTTCTTCTTCTTCTGCGTGAGCGCAACGGTTGTGGGTTTCCCGCTCCCGTGTGTTTCTGATCGGTAACCACGCTTCACCGTCGTGGTAACGTTTTTTAACGTTAATTGTCTCCTACCGAAGGTGAATGCCGCTTCATAAAAAAACGGTATACTGCTGTATTTAAAAAATGTTTTCAAGAAGAACCTTGGAACCTTGGACGGCTAGCAGCCCGCGCTCACCTGAAGCCGCAAAGGGGACATTCATAAAAACCTTTTAAAACACACATTTACACACTTACTTACTTTACACTCACGTAAACACACACTTATCTATATGGTGTTGAAAGGGCTGTGTTCTCCACTCCACTCCAGCCAGGGTCGGAGTAAAGTGACAATAAATTATAGTGAACCTGAATACGTCGATCTCTTAATGCGCCCGCATGGCCAAAACGTACGTATGTAACGGCACTCCGCACACGAGTTATCCAAATGCTATACCGCCAACATCGTCTGTCGCCATTCCCCACGCTGAGGGAAAAGGAACACTTTCCCACGACTCAAGGACACGGCATGGGTGGATATATAGTAGTTATTATTATAATAATTGGTATGGCTGTATATTACAATGCAGTGTTATCCCATGTAGGTCATGTTAAAACCAACCTATATACGTTTACTCCCAGGGAACCGAGAGAGAGAGAGAGAGAGAGAGCGCGAGAGTGCGAGCGAGAGCGCGAGAGAGAGAGAGAGAGAGAGAGAGCGCGGGGAGAGAGAGAGAGAGAGAGAGCGCGAGAGCGAGAGCGAGAGCGAGAGAGAGAGAGAGAGAGAGAGAGAGACAGAGAGAGAGAGAGAGAGAGAGAGAGAGAGAGAGAGAGAGAGAGAGAGAGAGAGAGAGAGAGAGAGAGAGAGAGAGAGAGAGAGAGAGAGAGAGAGATTGCGTTAACGCTTGCTCGATAATTAGTTATCAATAAATCAAGCGTAGAGATAGCGCTCATCACACACACACACACACACACACACACACACACACACCACCGCCAAGATACATTGTAGCGTAGACCCGCCCTTCTAAAGGACTTGGGCTTCACAGCGCACAAGGGAGCGTCACACCAACAAGATGGATTTAAATAGTTATTATTAGACTTTTTATTTATTTTCTTTAAGAATAATTTCCACCACAGTCCAAGCACACAAACCTGATCATTTTGGTCATTATTATTATGCCTTGTCTCTGGGTCTCATGTTTACATTCAAACTCCCTTTTAGAATTAGTATTTATTGATTTTCTTCCTTTCATGTTGACCTTTGGCTCCTCAGAGCCTCCATGAAGTTACCAGAGCAGATATCTCTGCTTTGGATCATCGTCAAGGCAACGAGGACCCCGCCTCCAGCTTTACATGGGTCGCTTTTACGTGTAAATGTTAGCATCTGTCACTCAAACACAGTATTTCTTCTGATATGTTTTTACTTTAAGTTCAGACAAAAACAACAAAGTTCCAACGTGCGTTACAGAGTCAAGATCCATTCAGAACAACAACCAAGCAGTGAGAAGAAATAGAACCACTTAATAGAACAGACTAAAGGACCGGGGACATGAGAGAGAACTCACATGGGGCTCCAGGGACTAAGATGAAAGAGAAGAATAAACTCAGATTAATATGGAATAAATGGATGACAAAAAGGTAACATGTTGTAAGTTGTATGCATGTGGATTGAGTAGGTCCTCCTCACAAGACTTTTTCTTTATTTAGATGAAATAGAACTGGATCAGCAAGTAGGTGAGGAGGAAAGAACTGATGGAGACGATGATGGAGACGATGAAGATGATGGAGAAAACCAAGACTAGGTGGAGAATAAAGATAGAGACGATGAAGATGATGGAGTAAACCAAGACTAGGTGGAGAATAAAGATAGAGACGATGAAGATGATGGAGTAAACCAAGACCAGGTGGAGAATAAAGATAGAGACGATGAAGATGATGGAGTAAACCAAGACTAGGTGGAGAATAAAGATAGAGACGATGAAGATGATGGAGTAAACCAAGACCAGGTGGAGAATAAAGATAGAGACGATGAAGATGATGGAGTAAACCAAGACTAGGTGGAGAATAAAGATAGAGACGATGAAGATGATGGAGTAAACCAAGACCAGGTGGAGCATAAAGATGATGGAGAGCAACAGTCAGATCCTGCCCTTGTGCTCAGGGGGATGTGATACAGATGGGATCTTTCAGTATGCGTTTTATGGTTCAGATTTGGGACAGACCATATCGAACAATATCTAATATCTGTACCTTCCTTTTGTTGCTTTATAAGCACCACAATGTCACTGTAGGTCTTTAGGGTTAAAGTTAAACATCTATACCTATAGGTTACTTATAGGTCTTTAGGGTTAAAGTTAAACATCTATACCTATAGGTTACTTATAGGTCTTTAGGGTTAAAGTTAAACATCTATACCTATAGGTTACTTATAGGTCTTTAGGGTTAAAGTTAAACAACTATACCTATAGGTTACTTATAGGTCTTTAGGGTTAAAGTTAAACATCTATACCTATAGGTTACTTATAGGTCTTTAGGGTTCAAGTTAAACATCTATACCTATAGGTTACTTATAGGTCTTTAGGGTTAAAGTTAAACATCTATACCTATAGGTTACTTATAGGTCTTTAGGGTTAAAGTTAAACATCTATACCTATAGGTTACTTATAGGTCTTTAGGGTTAAAGTTAAACATCTATACCTATAGGTTACTTATAGGTCTTTAGGGTTAAAGTTAAACATCTATACCTATAGGTTACTTATAGGTCTTTAGGGTTAAAGTTAAACATCTATACCTATAGGTTACTTATAGGTCTTTAGGGTTAAAGTTAAACATCTATACCTATAGGTTACTTATAGGTCTTTAGGGTTAAAGTTAAACATCTATACCTATAGGTTACTTATAGGTCTTTAGGGTTAAAGTTAAACATCTATACCTATAGGTTACTTATAGGTCTTTAGGGTTAAAGTTAAACATCTATACCTATAGGTTACTTATAGGTCTTTAGGGTTAAAGTTAAACATCTATATGAATCGTCAGGTTGGATCATGAAATTGATTTAAAGTTTTGTTTCTGTTATTATGAAACATAAAAAGTGTTGATTTGACTCAGGATAAAGACAACAACTCCAAAGGTCAATGAAATAAGCACTATAACATTAGAGGTCATTTGGATACCTTGGGCCTGGAGAGAGACTCATGTCATGCTAAGCCTCTCTTAATGCTCTAGACATGTTCAAAGTGTCCTGTGCTTGACCTCTAGCGTAACACATGCCATGGGCTCCAGTCCAGGGCAGCCGACCAATGACAGCAGAGGACTGATATGAAGCAGCCTCCACTGGCAGGGATGTTGTCCGTTGTCATGACGACTTCTCTACAACTGTCCTGGTAATAATCTGTCCTGTAATATTATCCATATTAACCTAATATCAATAATGTATTCATATATAATATCAATGTGTATGATGTTAATATCTATAATATTCATAATAATATCAATGTGTATGATGTTAATATCTATAATATTCATAATAATATCAATGTGTATGATGTTAATATCTATAATATTCATAATAATATCAATGTTTATGATGTTAATATCTATAATATTCATAATAATATCAATGTGTATGATGTTAATATCTATAATATTCATAATAATATCAATGTGAAAAACCCACAGGAAGTGTGTGTGTGACAGAGAGAGAGGGAGTGCTCTAGTGAGAGACACTGGTACTAGATAGATAGATAGATAGATAGATAGATAGATAGATAGATAGATAGATAGATAGATAGATAGATAGATAGATAGATAGATAGATAGATAGATAGATAGATAGATAGATAGATAGATAGATAGATAGATAGATAGATTGATCTGCAATATGTATATATAAATCAATGTAATAACATTGTTATATGCTATAGGCCCTTGTTCAGCAGCCTGATGGCCTGACTGTGAAGCTGTCTCTGAGTCTATTTGATACCACTTGATACTGAGGTATCGCCTGACTGACGGTAACAGTGAGTACAGTTCGTGGCTGGGGTGGGCAATGTCTTTATGATGCTGAAACACACACACACACACACACACACACACACACACAGTTAAACACACACACACACACACACACACACACACACACACACACACACACACACACACACACACACACACACAGACACACACACACACACACACACAGACACACACACAGTTAAACACACACACACACACACAGTTACACACACACACACACAGTTACACACACACACACACACACACAGTTAAACACACAGGTAACCACTGGAGGCTGAGGTGGAGATGTCTAGACGTACAGTAGAGTATAGAACAGAAGAGATTAGAACACAATAGATCAGTTCTCAACACACAGCTTCCCTTTCTGTTTTATTGCGGTGGTTTGAAGCGCAGCCACTGAGACAACATGTTTAGTTCATGCAACAGTTTCATTATTTAGTTATTTACTTACATATTGAGCTCTTAGTCAATTGTTCATTCATGTGTTCATTGTTCTTTATCTCAAAGGTTCACAGCGACCTCTGCTCTTAATCGATGACCCAATCCCTTCACGGTTCTTACTCGTATTTTAATATCTGTATATCGCTGTGTTCTGCTGCTCCCTGCTGGCGACACTAGAGCATTACAACACCACGCAGCTCTAATAATATCATATATATATATTATATACAAGCAGTTATATTAAAGCTGGACACATGATCTACGTGTCATTACAGTCGTGCTGCGGGTTTAAAGGGTGAATAAAACAACATTACATGAAAACCTTCCAATATGAATAGTGTTCTTTAATAATGATCTTCCTGTGATCCAGAGCCCATTGTCTCCAGTTCTATGGAAATACCCTACGGATGTGATTGGTTTAATTTGATGTGTGCTTATTGAGGACTATATCTCTTAATAAATACAGAACATGAACCCTACTGTCTCATGTCGTGTATGGCGTGTGAAACCATTGGTAGAGTCCAGATAAAAGATGATGTCTTTAAACAAGGACGGCCTTGTAGCTGAAGGAAAGTACAACCACTTGGACACAATGAGGACAATAGAAATACACACGCATGCATGCACACACCCAGGGGCGTAGCTGGAGATTCTGGGCCCCATGAAAGAATCTATTTGTGGGCCCCCAATCCATGCGCGCGCTTAAAAAATTTGGGGCATTTATTTATTGATGAAAACGCATAATATGTTTTTACCTATACATTGGGATCAGCAGTTAAGCACCTTAACTGCTGGTGGGTGAGCCTAGTAAAGGATGTTGCATTGCGTTCATCTTCAATGAATGGACCATGCAAGTGCAATAGTCTATTCATATATTCATATATTTTCCCTACTCTTGTGATATGGTCTGCAGAACAGTGCATTTGCACTTTCACTGTGAATCAACCCGTCCCTTTTCACTTCCCTCTACCCTTATCTGCTTTGGTGTATTTCAAGTCATCTGGAAATGGCTTTCCCTTTGAATCATGTGGAAATTCTTGATCTGTTTCTCGCCTTGCTCATTTCTTTCCAATAGTTGCCCTGTCCCTGTCACTCATCCTAGCTGGGAACAACCCTGGGTCACGTGAGAGCAGATCTTCTACCTCAGACACCACCACAGGTGGCTCAGTATCTGTGGCCTCCTGTGTGGGAGCCTCACTTCGTCCCTGACATTGACCGTCCATAGCTGCTTCCTCCTCATCTGTGCTGCTTTCATGGTCCTCCACTTCTTCTGCTACTTCTGCCTCTTCACCTCTGCTCTCATTGGCTGCCTTGCTCGAGGGCCCTGGCTCTAGAGTATCCATACGGTACATCATTTATAAAATGCCCCATCATAGTAATAACACAGTACAGCTCGAGCTATCTCTTAATTGTTATAATAATAATAATTTTTATAGATATTTTCCAATTGCTCAAATCTAGCTCTAGCTACTGTAACAACCTCAATGTAATGTTCCAGTGGGGTCATGCATATACGCCGGGGAAAAGCCAGTGAGGTCGTGGTGCGACAGGAACCGAGGCTGACAACCAAATCAAATGCTAGCAATGATTTATTTACATAAGTCAT
>JANIIK010000704.1:22500-33126 GCA_027704905.1 Muraenolepis orangiensis
CCAGTCTCTCTGCTCCTCTCCCCTCCTCTCACCCAGGCCCCAGTCTCTCTGCTCCTCTCCCCTCCTCTCACCCAGGCCCCATTCTCTCTGCTCCTCTCCCCTCCTCTCACCCAGACCCCAGTCTCTCTGCTCCTCTCACCCCTCAGGCCCCAGTCTCTCTGCTCCTCTCCCCTCCTCTCACCCCTCAGGCCCCAGTCTCTCTGCTCCTCTCCCCTCCTCTCACCAAGGCTCCAGTCTCTCTGCTCCTCTCCCCTCCTCTCACCCCTCAGGCCCCAGTCTCTCTGCGCCTCTCCCCTCCTCTCACCCAGGCCCCAGTCTCTCTGCTCCTCTCCCCTCCTCTCACCCAGGCCCCAGTCTCTCTGCTCCTCTCCCCTCCTCTCACCCAGACCCCAGTCTCTCTGCTCCTCTCCCCTCCTCTCACCCCTCAGGCCCCAGTCTCTCTGCTCCTCTCCACTCCTCTCACCCAGGCCCCAGTCTCTCTGCTCCTCTCCCCTCCTCTCACCCAGACCCCAGTCTCTCTGCTCCTCTCCCCTCCTCTCACCCCTCAGGCCCCAGTCTCTCTGCTCCTCTCCCCTCCTCTCACCCCTCAGACCCCAGTCTCTCTGCTCCTCTCCCCTCCTCTCACCCCTCAGGCCCCAGTCTCTCTGCTCCTCTTCCCTCCTCTCACCCCTCAGGCCCCAGTCTCTCTGCTCCTCTCCCCTCCTCTCACCCCTCAGACCCCAGTCTCTCTGCTCCTCTCCCCTCCTCTCACCCCTCAGGCCCCAGTCTCTCTGCTCCTCTTCCCTCCTCTCACCCCTCAGGCCCCAGTCTCTCTGCTCCTCTCCCCTCCTCTCACCCAGGCCCCAGTCTCTCTGCTCCTCTCCCCTCCTCTCACCCAGACCCCAGTCTCTCTGCTCCTCTCCCCTCCTCTCACCCCTCAGGCCCCAGTCTCTCTGCTCCTCTCCACTCCTCTCACCCAGGCCCCAGTCTCTCTGCTCCTCTCCCCTCCTCTCACCCAGACCCCAGTCTCTCTGCTCCTCTCCCCTCCTCTCACCCCTCAGGCCCCAGTCTCTCTGCTCCTCTCCCCTCCTCTCACCCCTCAGACCCCAGTCTCTCTGCTCCTCTCCCCTCCTCTCACCCCTCAGGCCCCAGTCTCTCTGCTCCTCTTCCCTCCTCTCACCCCTCAGGCCCCAGTCTCTCTGCTCCTCTTCCCTCCTCTCACCCCTCAGGCCCCAGTCTCTCTGCTCCTCTCCCCTCCTCTCACCCAGGCCCCAGTCTCTCTGCTCCTCTCCCCTCCTCTCACCCAGACCCCAGTCTCTCTGCTCCTCTCCCCTCCTCTCACCCAGGCCCCAGTCTCTCTGCTCCTCTCCCCTCCTCTCACCCAGGCCCCAGTCTCTCTGCTCCTCTCCCCTCCTCTCACCCCTCAGGCCCCAGTATCTCTGCTCCTCTCCCCTCCTCTCACCCCTCAGGCCCCAGTCTCTCTGCTTCTCTCCCCTCCTCTCACCCCTCAGGCCCCAGTCTCTCTGCTTCTCTCCCCTCCTCTCACCCCTCAGGCCCCAGTCTCTCTGCTCATCTCCGTTCCTCTAACCCCTCAGGCCCCAGTCTCTCTGCTCCTCTCCCCTCCTCTCACCCAGGCCCCAGTCTCTCTGCTCCTCTCCCCTCCTCTCACCCAGGCCCCAGTCTCTCTGCTCCTCTCCCCTCCTCTCACCCAGGCCCCAGTCTCTCTGCTCCTCTCCCCTCCTCTCACCCAGGCCCCAGTCTCTCTGCTCCTCTCCCCTCCTCTCACCCCTCAGGCCCCAGTATCTCTGCTACTCTCCCCTCCTCTCACCCCTCAGGCCCCAGTCTCTCTGCTTCTCTCCCCTCCTCTCACCCCTCAGGCCCCAGTCTCTCTGCTCCTCTCCCCTCCTCTCACCCAGGTGCCAGTCTCTCTGCTCGTCTCTCCTCCTCTCACCCCTCAGGCCCCAGTGTCTCTGCTCCTCTCCCCTCCTCTCACCCAGGCCCAGTCTCTCTGCTCCTCTCCCCTCCTCTCACCCAGACCCCAGTCTCTCTGCTCCTCTCCCCTCCTCTCACCCAGGCCCCAG
Organism: Muraenolepis orangiensis; assembly: GCA_027704905.1. Lineage (NCBI taxonomy): Eukaryota > Metazoa > Chordata > Actinopteri > Gadiformes > Muraenolepididae > Muraenolepis > Muraenolepis orangiensis. Next base: position 24,561 of record JANIIK010000704.1, read on the forward strand.
TCTCGCTGCTCCTCTCCCCTCCTCTCACCCAGGCCCCAGTCTCTCTGCTCCTCTCCCCTCCTCTCACCCAGGCCCCAGTCTCTCTGCTCCTCTCTCCTCCTCTCACCCCTCAGGCCCCAGTCTCTCTGCTCCTCTCCCCTCCTCTCACCCCTCAGGCCCCAGTCTCTCTGCTCCTCTCCCCTCCTCTCACCCAGGCCCCAGTCTCTCTGCTCCTCTCCCCTCCTCTCACCCAGGCCCCATTCTCTCTGCTCCTCTCCCCTCCTCTCACCCAGACCCCAGTCTCTCTGCTCCTCTCACCCCTCAGGCCCCAGTCTCTCTGCTCCTCTCCCCTCCTCTCACCCCTCAGGCCCCAGTCTCTCTGCTCCTCTCCCCTCCTCTCACCCCTCAGGCCCCAGTCTCTCTGCTCCTCTCCCCTCCTCTCACCCAGGCCCCAGTCTCTCTGCTCCTCTCCCCTCCTCTCACCCAGGCCCCATTCTCTCTGCTCCTCTCCCCTCCTCTCACCCAGGCCCCAGTCTCTCTGCTCCTCTCCCCTCCTCTCACCCAGGCCCCATTCTCTCTGCTCCTCTCCCCTCCTCTCACCCAGACCCCAGTCTCTCTGCTCCTCTCACCCCTCAGGCCCCAGTCTCTCTGCTCCTCTCCCCTCCTCTCACCCCTCAGGCCCCAGTCTCTCTGCTCCTCTCCCCTCCTCTCACCCCTCAGGCCCCAGTCTCTCTGCTCCTCTCCCCTCCTCTCACCCAGGCCCCAGTCTCTCTGCTCCTCTCCCCTCCTCTCACCCAGGCCCCATTCTCTCTGCTCCTCTCCCCTCCTCTCACCCAGACCCCAGTCTCTCTGCTCCTCTCACCCCTCAGGCCCCAGTCTCTCTGCTCCTCTCCCCTCCTCTCACCCCTCAGGCCCCAGTCTCTCTGCTCCTCTCCCCTCCTCTCACCAAGGCTCCAGTCTCTCTGCTCCTCTCCCCTCCTCTCACCCCTCAGGCCCCAGTCTCTCTGCGCCTCTCCCCTCCTCTCACCCAGGCCCCAGTCTCTCTGCTCCTCTCCCCTCCTCTCACCCAGGCCCCAGTCTCTCTGCTCCTCTCCCCTCCTCTCACCCAGACCCCAGTCTCTCTGCTCCTCTCCCCTCCTCTCACCCCTCAGGCCCCAGTCTCTCTGCTCCTCTCCACTCCTCTCACCCAGGCCCCAGTCTCTCTGCTCCTCTCCCCTCCTCTCACCCAGACCCCAGTCTCTCTGCTCCTCTCCCCTCCTCTCACCCCTCAGGCCCCAGTCTCTCTGCTCCTCTCCCCTCCTCTCACCCCTCAGACCCCAGTCTCTCTGCTCCTCTCCCCTCCTCTCACCCCTCAGGCCCCAGTCTCTCTGCTCCTCTTCCCTCCTCTCACCCCTCAGGCCCCAGTCTCTCTGCTCCTCTCCCCTCCTCTCACCCCTCAGACCCCAGTCTCTCTGCTCCTCTCCCCTCCTCTCACCCCTCAGGCCCCAGTCTCTCTGCTCCTCTTCCCTCCTCTCACCCCTCAGGCCCCAGTCTCTCTGCTCCTCTCCCCTCCTCTCACCCAGGTCCCAGTCTCTCTGCTCCTCTCCCCTCCTCTCACCCAGACCCCAGTCTCTCTGCTCCTCTCCCCTCCTCTCACCCCTCAGGCCCCAGTCTCTCTGCTCCTCTCCACTCCTCTCACCCAGGCCCCAGTCTCTCTGCTCCTCTCCCCTCCTCTCACCCAGACCCCAGTCTCTCTGCTCCTCTCCCCTCCTCTCACCCCTCAGGCCCCAGTCTCTCTGCTCCTCTCCCCTCCTCTCACCCCTCAGACCCCAGTCTCTCTGCTCCTCTCCCCTCCTCTCACCCCTCAGGCCCCAGTCTCTCTGCTCCTCTTCCCTCCTCTCACCCCTCAGGCCCCAGTCTCTCTGCTCCTCTTCCCTCCTCTCACCCAGACCCCAGTCTCTCTGCTCCTCTCCCCTCCTCTCACCCCTCAGGCCCCAGTCTCTCTGCTCCTCTCCACTCCTCTCACCCAGGCCCCAGTCTCTCTGCTCCTCTCCCCTCCTCTCACCCAGACCCCAGTCTCTCTGCTCCTCTCCCCTCCTCTCACCCCTCAGGCCCCAGTCTCTCTGCTCCTCTCCCCTCCTCTCACCCCTCAGACCCCAGTCTCTCTGCTCCTCTCCCCTCCTCTCACCCCTCAGGCCCCAGTCTCTCTGCTCCTCTTCCCTCCTCTCACCCCTCAGGCCCCAGTCTCTCTGCTCCTCTCCCCTCCTCTCACCCCTCAGACCCCAGTCTCTCTGCTCCTCTCCCCTCCTCTCACCCCTCAGGCCCCAGTCTCTCTGCTCCTCTTCCCTCCTCTCACCCCTCAGGCCCCAGTCTCTCTGCTCCTCTCCCCTCCTCTCACCCAGGTCCCAGTCTCTCTGCTCCTCTCCCCTCCTCTCACCCAGACCCCAGTCTCTCTGCTCCTCTCCCCTCCTCTCACCCCTCAGGCCCCAGTCTCTCTGCTCCTCTCCACTCCTCTCACCCAGGCCCCAGTCTCTCTGCTCCTCTCCCCTCCTCTCACCCAGACCCCAGTCTCTCTGCTCCTCTCCCCTCCTCTCACCCCTCAGGCCCCAGTCTCTCTGCTCCTCTCCCCTCCTCTCACCCCTCAGACCCCAGTCTCTCTGCTCCTCTCCCCTCCTCTCACCCCTCAGGCCCCAGTCTCTCTGCTCCTCTTCCCTCCTCTCACCCCTCAGGCCCCAGTCTCTCTGCTCCTCTTCCCTCCTCTCACCCCTCAGGCCCCAGTCTCTCTGCTCCTCTCCCCTCCTCTCACCCAGGCCCCAGTCTCTCTGCTCCTCTCCCCTCCTCTCACCCAGACCCCAGTCTCTCTGCTCCTCTCCCCTCCTCTCACCCAGGCCCCAGTCTCTCTGCTCCTCTCCCCTCCTCTCACCCAGGCCCCAGTCTCTCTGCTCCTCTCCCCTCCTCTCACCCCTCAGGCCCCAGTATCTCTGCTCCTCTCCCCTCCTCTCACCCCTCAGGCCCCAGTCTCTCTGCTTCTCTCCCCTCCTCTCACCCCTCAGGCCCCAGTCTCTCTGCTTCTCTCCCCTCCTCTCACCCCTCAGGCCCCAGTCTCTCTGCTCATCTCCGTTCCTCTAACCCCTCAGGCCCCAGTCTCTCTGCTCCTCTCCCCTCCTCTCACCCAGGCCCCAGTCTCTCTGCTCCTCTCCCCTCCTCTCACCCAGGCCCCAGTCTCTCTGCTCCTCTCCCCTCCTCTCACCCAGGCCCCAGTCTCTCTGCTCCTCTCCCCTCCTCTCACCCAGGCCCCAGTCTCTCTGCTCCTCTCCCCTCCTCTCACCCAGGCCCCAGTCTCTCTGCTCCTCTCCCCTCCTCTCACCCCTCAGGCCCCAGTATCTCTGCTACTCTCCCCTCCTCTCACCCCTCAGGCCCCAGTCTCTCTGCTTCTCTCCCCTCCTCTCACCCCTCAGGCCCCAGTCTCTCTGCTCCTCTCCCCTCCTCTCACCCAGGTGCCAGTCTCTCTGCTCGTCTCTCCTCCTCTCACCCCTCAGGCCCCAGTGTCTCTGCTCCTCTCCCCTCCTCTCACCCAGGCCCAGTCTCTCTGCTCCTCTCCCCTCCTCTCACCCAGACCCCAGTCTCTCTGCTCCTCTCCCCTCCTCTCACCCAGGCCCCAGTCTCGCTGCTCCTCTCCCCTCCTCTCACCCAGGCCCCAGTCTCTCTGCTCCTCTCCCCTCCTCTCACCCAGGCCCCAGTCTCTCTGCTCCTCTCTCCTCCTCTCACCCCTCAGGCCCCAGTGTCTCTGCTCCTCTCCCCTCCTCTCACCCAGGCCCAGTCTCTCTGCTCCTCTCCCCTCATCTCACCCAGACCCCAGTCTCTCTGCTCCTCTCCCCTCCTCTCACCCAGGCCCCAGTCTCTCTGCTCCTCTCCCCTCCTCTCACCCCTCAGGCCCCAGTATCTCTGCTCCTCTCCCCTCCTCTCACCCCTCAGGCCCCAGTCTCTCTGCTCCTCTCCCCTCCCCTCCTCTCACCCCTCAGGCCCCAGTCACTCTGCTCCTCTCCCCTCCTCTCACCCAGGCCCCAGTCTCTCTGCTCCTCTCCCCTCCTCTCACCCCCCAGGGCCCAGTCTCTCTGCGCCTCTCCCCTCCTCTCACCCAGGCCCCAGTCTCTCTGCTCCTCTCCCCTCCTCTCACCCCTCAGGCCCCAGTCTCTCTGCTCCTCTCCCCTCCTCTCACCCCTCAGGCCCCAGTCTCTCTGCTCCTCTCCCCTCCTCTCACCCCTCAGGCCCCAGTCTCTCTGCTCCTTTCCCCTCCTCTCACCCCTCAGGCCCCAGTATCTCTGCTCCTCTCCCCTCCTCTCACCCAGGCCCCAGTCTCTCTGCTCCTCTCCCCTCCTCTCACCCCTCAGGCCCCAGTCTCTCTGCTCCTCTCCCCTCCTCTCACCCCTCAGACCCCAGTCTCTCTGCTCCTCTCCCCTCCTCTCACCCCTCAGGCCCCAGTCTCTCTGCTCCTCTTCCCTCCTCTCACCCCTCAGGCCCCAGTCTCTCTGCTCCTCTCCCCTCCTCTCACCCCTCAGACCCCAGTCTCTCTGCTCCTCTTCCCTCCTCTCACCCCTCAGGTCCCAGTCTCTCTGCTCCTCTCCCCTCCTCTCACCCAGGCCCCAGTCTCTCTGCTCCTCTCCCCTCCTCTCACCCAGACCCCAGTCTCTCTGCTCCTCTCCCCTCCTCTCACCCAGGCCCCAGTCTCTCTGCTCCTCTCCCCTCCTCTCACCCCTCAGGCCCCAGTCTCTCTGCTCCTCTCCCCTCCTCTCACCCCTCAGACCCCAGTCTCTCTGCTCCTCTCCCCTCCTCTCACCCCTCAGGCCCAGTCTCTCTGCTCCTCTCCCCTCCTCTCACCCAGACCCCAGTCTCTCTGCTCCTCTCCCCTCCTCTCACCCCTCAGGCCCCAGTCTCTCTGCTCCTCTCCCCTCCTCTCACCCAGACCCCAGTCTCTCTGCTCCTCTCCCCTCCTCTCACCCAGGCCCCAGTCTCTCTGCTCCTCTCCCCTCCTCTCACCCCTCAGGCCCCAGTCTCTCTGCTCCTCTCCCCTCCTCTCACCCAGACCCCAGTCTCTCTGCTCCTCTCCCCTCCTCTCACCCCTCAGGCCCCAGTCTCTCTGCTCCTCTCCCCTCCTCTCACCCCTCAGGCCCCAGTCTCTCTGCTCCTCTCCCCTCCTCTCACCCCTCAGACCCCAGTCTCTCTGCTCCTCTCCCCTCCTCTCACCCAGGCCCCAGTCTCTCTGCTCCTCTTCTGATCAAACCATGAGTCAACGTTTCCACCAAGCAGCACCAGGGGGCGCTAAATCCCCCCCAAGTGTTTACGTGTCATGTGTGTGTGTGTGTGTGTGTGTGTGTGTGTGTGTGTGTGTGTGTGTGTGTGTGTGTGTGTGTGTGTGTGTGTGTGTGTGTGTGTGTGTGTGTGTGTGTGTGTGTGTGTGATGATTTCACTCTTGAAACACGAGAAAAAAAGGTAGAAGGGAAGATACAGAGAGAGAGAGAGAGAGAGAGAGAGAGAGAGAGAGAGAGAGAGAGAGAGAGAGAGAGAGAGAGAGAGAGAGAGAGAGAGCGTGTTTTCAAGCGTTGAAGTGTCTGTTTTCCGTAGTGTGTGTGTCCACATGTGTGAGCTTGTAGCGTGTCCATGTCTAAGTACATGGTTCCCAAGGCTGTGAGAGAGAGAGAGAGAGAGAGAGAGAGAAAGGGAGAGAGAGAGGGAGAGAGAGAGTCTCTGTCTTGGCAGGTCTGTGTGTGTGTGTGTGTGTCAGGGTGTGTCCCTGTGTGTGTGTGTGTGTCCTCCAGAGACCAGGGACCCCTGGACCCCCAGGGACCCCCTGGACCCCCAGGGACCCCCAGGGACCCCCAGGGACCCCCTGGACCCCCTGGACCCCCAGGGACCCCCCCGGACTCCCAGGTACCCCTGGACCCCCAGGGACCCCCAGACCCCCAGGGACCCCCATAGACCCCTGGACCCCTTGACCCCCAGGGACCCTCAGGGACCCCTGGACCCCCAGGGACCCCCTGGACCCCCAGGGACTCCCGGGGACCCCTGGACCCCCGGGGACTCCCGGGAAACCCTGGACCCCCGGGGACCCCTGGACCCCCAGACCCCCAGGGACCCCTGGACTCCCGGGGACCCCTGGACCCCCAGGTACCCCCAGGGACCCCTGGACCCATAGGGACCCCTGGAGACCACCAGACCCCCAGGGACCCCTGGACCCCTAGGGACCCCCTGGACCCCCAGGGACCCCTGGACCCCCGGGGACCCCTGGACCCCCAGGGACCCCCGGACCCCTGTGTGTTACTGTAGTATGTGTGTGTTACTCTAGAATGTGTATGTATGTGTGTATATGTGTGTGTGTGTGTGTGTGTGTGTGTGTGTGTGTGTGTGTGTGTGTGTGTGTACGTGTTTGTGTACGTGTGTGTTACTGTAGTATGTGTTTGTTTGTGTGTGTGTGTGTGTTTGTGTACATGTGTGTATGTCTGTCTATGTGTGTATGTGTGTGTGTGTGTTGGGGTGTATGTGTGTTTGTGTGTTTGTGTTTGTGTGTGTGTGTGTGGGGCAGAGAGAGAGAGAGAGAGAGAGAGAGAGAGAGAGAGAGAGAGAGTTCTGTGTGAAATGTTTTCAGAGCAAGTACAAGATACAAGATGTTTATTCTCCATTTGTACATAGTACATAGGAACGCTTACTCCCCGTTCCCTCCCTCACTCCTAGCAATTCAAGTAAAGAGAGAGAGAGAGAGAGAGAGAGAGAGAGAGAGAGAGAGAGAGAGAGAGAGAGAGAGAGAGAGAGAGAGAGAGAGAGAGAGAGAGAGAGAGAGAGAGAGAGGGAGAGAGACAGAGGGCAAGAGGAGGGGAGTGAGAGACAGAGAGGGGAAGGGAGGGAGGGGGAGACAGAGGGCAAGAGGAGGGGAGTGAGAGACAGAGAGGGGAAGGGAGGGAGGGGGAGGCGGAGTTCTGTGAGAAGAAAGTTGTCATGAGAGAGAGAGAGAGAGAGAGAGAGAGAGAGAGAGAGAGAGAGAGAGAGAGAGAGAGAGAGAGAGAGAGTCTCTGTCTTGGCAGGTCTGTGTGTGTGTGTGTAGAGGGTTCAGAAAATGCCTCTATTTAAAGTTTCGCAGTAAAACATACACCCCCCATTCTTTAAGATGATCAGAACTACTCTAATAGATGATCAGAACTACCCACATCTTATTAGACTTCCAAGTCAGTAGATGGCGCTCCTGCGCTCCTGTGAACCATAGAGGAAACACTAGTCTTGGCCCTACCATGCGCAGCTCACTAATAAACCGCTGCGGCTGAGCAAGGCATGAGAATGTAACGTGTCGTGTTCTTCGTGTTTCACAGGTAAGCATATAACTATCTAAAACATTCCCAAGGGTGTTAAAACTAATGTGAACTGTCAGTGACATGTTTTGTAACGTTTTGAGTGTACCTGAAGTAAGTTTGGACGAGTAGTCTTATTGTTTTGTGGAGTTGAATAATGGCTGCTGCCAGGTAGTTTGTTCCACTGTGTTTCAGCACAGAAATCACACGTGGTGCGCGTGCACGTGCGCGTGTGACTGAAAACGTGTTCATGTTATTTTCTGTATTTGAGCGAATGGTATTTGGAGTAAAGAATACAGAAGGGTTATTGTTTTGCACTTTATTTTGGTTTTATGAAGAATACATTGTATTTTTGTAGTATTTGATTTATTGTGAAGTAAACTGTCTGTTGGACTGTTAAACAATATTTTTGATGTTGAGAACTTGAAATATGATTGTGATGTTGAGATGCTGCATGTTGAGTAATAAACCGCTGCGGGCTGAGCAAGGCATGAGAATGTAACGTGTCTTGTTCTTCATGTTTCACAGATCCACAGTGCACCATGCCTGAGTATCACTAGGACCGACCCAGACTCCCCTAGGTCTGAGGCCGGTAACATGTGTGTCAGGGTGTGTCCCTGTGTGTGTGTGTGTCCTCAGTCAATCTGTGTGTGTGTGTGTGTGTCAGGGTGTGTCCCTGTGTGTGTGTCCTCAGTCAGTCTGTGTGTGTGTGTCAGGGTGTGTCCCTGTGTGTGTCCTCAGTAAGTCTGTGTGTGTGTGTGTGTGTGTGTGTGTGTTTCTATGAGTGTGTGTGTGTTTGCACTTCTATATATGTGTGGGTGTGGTCATGCATGCGTGTGTATTTCTACTGTACTCATTGTGTCCAAGTGGTTGTACTTTCCTTCAGCTACAAGGCCGTCCTTGTTTAAAGACATCATCTTTTATCTGGACTCTACCAATGGTTTCACACGCCATACACGACATGAGAGACAGTAGGGTTCATGTTCTGTATTTATTAAGAGATATAGTCCTCAATAAGCACACCTATCTAATTAAACCAATCACATCCGTAGGGTATTTCCATAGAACTGGACACAATGGGCTCTGGATCACAGGAAGATCATTATTAAAGAACACTATTCATATTGGAAGGTTTTCATGTAATGTTGTTTTATTCACCCTTTAAACCCGCAGCACGACTGTAATGACACGTATGTAACGGTCTTGGAAAGTACGTGATCGGGGACGACGACAGACTGGTTCTCAAACTTTATTTTCCTGCAGAAGACAAT
>JANIIK010000705.1:0-2500 GCA_027704905.1 Muraenolepis orangiensis
CCTGTCAGAACACTCTCGATGGTGCCGTTGTAGAATGTTCTCAGGATGCGGGGGCCCATGCTGAATTTCTTCAGACGCCTGAGAAAATACAGGCGTTGTTGGGCCTTTTTCACCACGTGTGTGGTGTGCGTGGACCATGTGAGGTCCTCGGAGATGTGCACGCCGAGGAACTTGAAGCTGCTGACCCTCTCTACTGCAACGCCGTCGATGGAGATAGGGCTGTGCTCTCCCCTCTGCCTCCTGAAGTCCACGATCAGCTCCTTGGTCTTCTTGACGTTGAGGGCGAGGCTGTTCTCCTGGCACCACTGCTCCAGCGATCCGACCTCCTCCCTGTAGGCTGTCTCGTCGTCGCCGGCGATCAGGCCCATCACTGTCGTGTCGTCAGCAAACTTGACGATGACGTTGGAGCTGTGCATAGCCATGCAGTCGTGGGTGTAGAGGGAGTAGAGGAGAGGGCTCAGCACGCATCCCTGGGGGGCTCCCGTGTTGAGGGTCAGTGGCTCTGATGTGGTGCTGCCCATCCTCACCACCTGGCGGCGGTCCGACAGGAGGTTCAGTATCCAGCTGCACATGGATGGGGGTACGCCTAGACCTCTCAGCTTGGTGTCGAGCTTGGCAGGAACTATTGTGTTGAATGCTGAGCTGTAGTCCACAAACAGCATTCGCACATAACAGTTCTTCCCCTCCAGGTGGGAAAGGGCAGTGTGGAGGGCCATGGCAATTGCGTCGTCCGTGGATCTATTTTGACGATATGCAAATTGCCATGGGTCCAGCGTGGTAGGTAACACGGAGCAAATAAAGTCCTTGACCAACCTCTCGAAGCATTTGCTAACGATCGAGGTGAGGGCCACAGGTCTGTAGTCATTCAGGCATGTTACCTTGGTTTGTTTAGGGACAGGCACGATGGTGGATATCTTGAAGACCGCGGGGACAACAGCCTGGGACAGGGAGAGGTTGAAGATGTCTGCAAAGACTCCTGCCAACTGGTCTGCGCATGCTCTGAGGACGCGGCCCGGGATGTCGTCGGGGCCTGCCGCCTTACGGATGTTCAGCCGCTTAAAGGTGCGGCGCACATCCGCCTCCGAGATGCGCAGCTGGCTGGTCTCCCCAGTCGGTGCTGGCTTCGGCGGGCTGCCGTTTACGTCGAACCGAGCAAAAAATGTATTTAGCTCTCCTGGGAGGGAGGTAGAGGAGTTCTCTACACAACTGGTTCTCCCTCTGAAGTTCGTTATCTTCTGCAGCCCCTGCCACATACCCCTCGCATCGTGTTTCTTGAATTTATCTTCCACTCTGTCCTTATACTCCCGCTTGGCAGTGACGATGGTCTTACGGAGGTCGTAACGGGCTCTCGTATATTCCTCCGTATTCCCGGAACCAAAGGCGGCGTTACGCGCATGTAGGGCAGCGCGAACATCGCCGTTAATCCACGGTTTCTGGTTGGGATATATCCGAACCGACTTGGTCGGAACAACGTCATCTATGCACTTCTTGATGAACCCGGTGACCGACGACGCGTACTCGTTGATGTTATTGTCCGAGGCAACGCGGAACATGTGCCAGTCAGCGTGATCAAAACAATCCTGCAGCGTAGAATCTGATTGGTCCGACCAGCATTGGACCTCCCTCACAGCGATCGGTTGCTCTATAGATATTATACACAAGTGATACATATTTATATAGATAGATTTATAATACATCAGGGATCAGAATTGTCTACAGTCTTCTTCTTGCTGTAATAAAGTGATATATGATGATATATTAGTGATATATATGTGTGATATATCACAGATCAGAGTTGACTACTGTACCTTAGTCTTCTTCCTGCTGTAATAAAGTGATATATGATGATATATTAGTGATATATATGTATGATATATCACAGATCAGAGTTGACTACTGTACCTTAGTCGTCTTCCTGCTGTAATGAAGTGATCAACACCGAAGCGTCCGACTCGGTATCAAGGAAGTAAGATATAGTGAACCAACCAGTTGGTCCAGTTCAACCTCTTCTAGGCTGTTGTTCCAGGACTTCACTCATTCATACACAATAATAACTTTATTAAAATATGAACCATAGACAGAGAGCTCTGATGACTAGAAGCTCAGACACACACCGTCTCTGACGATACTTTTAGTCATTTTGAATAAAATCGTGTGCAAACATTGTAACATGATGTCATTCATTATTCAGAAGCACAGACTTTAACACATAAAGACTATTGATTATCATGTCATCAAAAGGTTCATGACTGAAACTGTATTATTATGTTGATTTTATAGAATTCAAATATTGAGTAGAAAACTGACCATAAACAGTATAATAAATGTGATGACATGACTTTTAGTGGGTTATGTTTCTATAAAAGACAGGGTTATCATGTGTATAATGGGTTATAGTTCTATAATAGACAGGGTTATGTTTATAATGGGTTATAGTTATATAATAGACAGGGTTATCATGTTTATAATGGGTAGTAGTTATATAATAGACAGGGTTATC